>VXBX01003166.1:272378-304288 GCA_013400415.1 Scytalopus superciliaris | reverse complement strand
TCTTTTTTTTTTAAATTTGTGATGGTTTCTACATCCATGGCCTAGAAATTACCCTGAAGGCTGCCTAGCTCTTCTGAGGGTGCCCTGATGCATCTGAACCCAAAGCAGATGCAGAACTGGGTTGCATCTCCCTGCCTACACATCTTCCTCTATCAGTGTATCTTACATCTTGTCAAATTTTCAGTCTGTGCTCTTCCCTGAGTTAGGATTGCTGCTGCCTGCCAGGGCTTGACAGTGGTTTCTCTCCTGGAGAGCAAGGTAGTGGTTTGGTGTTGATAGGCGTTTTTTTGTAGATTGAAACTTCCTTCCTCTATGTTAGCATAGGGTTTTCTTTTTTCAGTCCAAAAAGAAACCCCTTTCCCTAAAGATGCTGCAAGTTGTTTTGGGGCAGTATGTTTTTTAAAGCCTCATTCACTGTCTAAAAGTAGCAAGCATTTCAAGTTCTGCAGTTTGGAGGGCATGGTGTGTGCTGCTGGGCTGGGACTGGATCTGGTGAGACAGGAGGTTAGGTGAATGCATCCTGCTGTGTGCGGGAAAGGGACCCCTTTGACATGCAGGCATAGTCCTGCAGTCAATACCAAGAGCTCAGATACTGTAGCCATGGCATAAGGTTCTCAGTGGTCTGTGTTTTTTTGCCAAGAATGCTTATTTTTCCTGTATTATAAACACATAATTATGACTGGTTTATATAAAGCAGAACTGAATGACCCCCATAGTTATTAAACTGCTTTGACATAGAGTCCTGCATCAATGCGTTCCTCGAGCCAAGCTCAGTTCTTCTGCAGAAGGAGGATGAGTGGGAAGAAAAGGGAGTCTTTTCATCTGTTGAGACAGAAAATCCTATGCCAGCTCTGGCCCAGGACATGGAGGAACAAGGTGGGTGGGAGGAGCATGCAGGTGTCTCTCTACTGTCTGCAAGGTCTGGAGACTCTCACTCAGCCGAATCTTGCAGTGGGTCGAGCTGGTTCTCCCAGACTCCACACTGACCCTCCAGTTAACTGAAGAGATAGGGACTAACAGCATAACAGATCCTCTGCCATACAGCCAAATCCATGATTTACAGTTTCTGCATGGGTCTATCTCCTTGTCTGGTGGCAATAATCCTTCTCTTCTGCAAGTCAACCTTCAGGCACATCCTGTCCCATCAGCCCCTCCTTATGGAGAGAATGTAAATGCCTGGCTTCAGGCTGTGCTTGCTGCTCTGAGTGAAACTCAAGCAAAACTCCTTTTCAGGTCCTTCTCTTTAGCTATCCCAGGGTCCCTGGTGTGAGGTGCTCCATGAAAAATGAAGAGGCCCTCCAAGTGGCCTTTCCTTCCAGCACACACACACGCCACCAGAGAGATTTCCCCACGTGTACAGGGACCAAATATCGCAAAGGGCAGTATGCACAAACACTGGAGGCAAATCAAGCCAGATACTTTTGTGATGGCAAGGGTTTTGTTAATAAACTTCATTATCTGTCAGCCAATCTTCCCTTCAGTATAGTGCTTGGATGCACACTGGAGCAGCGTGGCCAGCATTTCTGTATGTGCCTTCACATGCGGGTTCATGTCAGCCCAACATCTCCCCTTCTTCCCACCCAAGCAGATCACTTTCATGTGAAGTGAGCTGTTATTAACTGTGTGATCAGTTTACACCAGCTTTATCCGGGAAAATCACCAAAGTCAAACACCAAGAAGAAGGGGCTGGCCTTGGAGACCTCTGTCAAAGGTATTTTGAATCACAGAAGCAATTAATTACCGTGTGGAATTTGGTAAACTGGCACCTTGGGAGCAGCAAGGGTGTTCTGAGTCGGATCGACCTCAGTAAATATTTATATGTTCTTTGCCAGCACTTAACGGGGGAGAGGGTATAGGAAATCTAAGGTGGATGCATAAGTGTCTGTAGGAGGAAGACCATCAGGGTCAGGCTATTCTCTCGCCCTTTTCAGCAACACACATGCCAGTGTCCAGCCTTAAGAGAAACATCTGTGCTTGCAGAAAGTCAGACTCGGGTCCTGGTGAAGGCAGACAGCATTCAGTGCAAACAAGCTGCAGAGACAAGCCATCTTAACTGTGCTGCTCTGGGAGTTATTTTTAGGTGCAGAACTAGGGGTTTGGGTTTTTTTTTGAATCTCTGTTTTGGACAAAATACTCTGCAGTATGATTAAATGCAGTGCCTTGTAAATGCCAAGCTAGTGTTTCTGAATTGGTATGTTCAGGGGGAAAAAATAGAGACAATTTTGCTAAACCCACAATGAGCCTATAGGAACTCCCAAAGCAACTCTCTAAACTCTCAAGAGATTTTTAAGGGTCTCTGGGAAACTGTCCTTGCACATTGTGCTGTGGCAGTGTAAACCAGCCCTGTGGAATTTGTTTGCAGCATCCCCTCACTGCAAGCTGCCCACTCTTGGCCCTCCTGTTTCCCCTGCTGCAGGGTTGGTAGGAAGGGACACAAACTCTGTTGCCTCTTGGCTGTTGAATCTTGCACTGCTAAACCACCTTGAGTGCCAATTTGGGCTGAAACAGCTGAGCATGCTGGTGTGGGGTAGCTGATGCTGCTTTCCAGGCTTTGGAGAAACTGTGTTGTGGAGGCAACTTCAGTAGCTCAGTGAGCTTTAGATCCCTGCCAAAACCCCTTGACTGTGTGTATTCTTTTTCCAGACCTTTAACTAGATGTACATGCAATGTATGTGGCTCTAGGGCATATGCCAAGACCAGGACCACAGGGAATTCAGAAAGCCACTGCTAAGGGTTGCTTCAAGGTTTGTAATGTCCCTAAAGCTGGGCTAAAGTAGCTTCAATGAAGTAGACATGGTAAGCAAACAGGTAACAAGAAAAGAGGGTGGGGGATCTTGGGATGAGGGTTAAAGAGGGAAGAGTGCAAATCCAGTGAGAGGGGATGTTTAGTACATTGACATTTCAGAAAACAAAGGCTGAATCTGGGCAAGTGAGCAGGTAGAGCTGTCTGCATCTGCCTTGCGTGGAGAGCAGCCAGTGCTCCATGCAGAGTGTGAATCAGGTGACTCCAGCCAGTGAGTTGAGGCAAGGTTTTGGGGGCAGTGTGAGAGAGGACACGTTCATAACATGTTCTGCTTCATGTAGCTTGTTAAGCAGCTTTTTTTTCCTGCCCTTGTGTTTTCTTAAACTTGTGATTGCTTGCAGCCTTCCTTCCCACTCCTGTTTTCTCTGCCTCCCTTCCCTTCTCCCCTTTCCTGTAGCAGACTTGGGTAAGTTGTAGCTGGATTTGGAACATAGCATTGTTCTGCCCACTCAGTTGTAAATAGATCAACTCCATTGTAACTCCCTGTCATATATAGATGGTTTTCCTCTAAGCAAACTACACATTTCCCATTGAAGAACAATGAGGTTGTGTTTTCAGGTACTTAAATGAAAGCTTTTGATCACTAAAAGTATCTTCTGCCCATATTTTCCCCCCCTCGTTATGACCAGATCATTTCAAAACATCTCATGCTAAAAATTTGCTCCTGGGCTGAGCCAGTGACTGAAAAGCTTAATCTGAAAAAAAGCCACCACACCCTGGTTTCTACTGGGTATGTCTGGTTTGAAAATGGAAAGCTTGAATAGAGAGAGACTTGCCTCTGTCCTTGCTACCGCCTGCTCCTGAAAGAGGGAATGTTTATGCTGCAGGAGGCTGTTAACCAGCTCTGTTCACCTGATTAAATCCGTGATTGAAGCAAAGCTATTGAAACTCTGAAATGCAATCCTTAGAGTTTAAAACCCAAGCTGCTTCTAAAAACAACTCTCTAATCTTTGGTGGTTGGGAGGCTGGGTTTGAGGTGTAGGGTTTTTTTCAGCCCTCAGTGTTAACTGTACCCAGCTGTACTGCTGTGCTGCCCTTAATGTCAGTTGGATGTGCTTTTAGTATTATAGTTTTTCTTTTGAATAAATATTTGCGTTTGTAGTTCCCAAACTTTGGGGAGGGGGGGGTGTGCTGGAGGGAAGAAAAAGAAAGTCTTATTCAGAGCCAAGGAAAAAGTCACTAAAAATATTTTTCTATCCCAGTTGCTGCATCTGGGGAAAGCTGCTCTGGGAGGGTGCCCTTTCAAGCCACATTAGGGGCGCCAGGGGGCTGGTAAGCCAAAAGGTCCGGGGCAGCGGGAGGCAGGCACATCAGCTTGTGGCATCTGCCTGCTGACAGAAGTGCCTTTACTTGCAAATGAGGTGTGTGAGAGAGGAGGAGGCCCCTGTGGAAAGGCATGGGAGCAAAATGTGGACAGGGAGCTGGGCTCCCACGCTGCTTGGCTGAATTTGTTGCCATCCTTTCCTCTTGTGCTTTCCATGGAGTGCACAGCGTGGGTTCGGCAGCTATAGGTGGTGGCCAGGCTGCTCTGCTGTAAAGGTGGTTTCTGTGGCCGCTCTGCTGAGGTCCAGCGGCCACCTGAGGTGTGACAAGATCAGCAACCACCCATCAGGGTTGGATTTGTGCAGCCACCCCAAGGTGAAAGGCCCTTCTGTCACGGCTCAGCTCCTCTGCTCACTGTGGTTCCAGGTGTTCACATGTGGAGCCGCCTCTCTTTCCAAATATAAATGGGAAATTCCACTCACTGTCAAAGGCTGTACTTTGTGGGGTCATCAGGAACAGCTTCTGCGTGGTTGAAACATCCTCACACATGGTGCCATGGCGTGGGAGAAGGTCTCTGGTCAGGGCTTTGTGATCCCACTCTTATGTGCAGTATTGGCACCAATGAGCAAGTGAATGGTGAGAGCATGTCAAGTCCCGTGCCATCTGCACGTGCCATTACCTTATGGAAAGGAGAAATGTGTTTTTCAGAGCATGGTTTGTAAAGGTCCAAGGGCACAGGTGGTGCTTGGGGTGATGTGTGATGCCTGGGGAAGGCTGGGGGTAAGACACAGAGAGGGACAGGGATATGGCTTCCCTGCCTGTGGAACAACTTAGCTGTTTAAGGACTTCTAACCAACGCAGGGGCACAAGGTGATGAATAACCTTCCTGGGGCTGTAATTCTCTCAGTAAGCTTGCAGTGCTCTCAGTCAGAGCTCTAAGTGCGGTTTGAGCTCACCAGCTGGGGCGGCACACGGCGGAAACTACAGCTGAGGAAGTGGGGTGAGTTTGAACACCCAGTGGGGGGATGGAGCTTATGCTGGGCTGAAGGACTAGATTTATTTTTGAGAAGTTGTTTTACTGGAGGTGTTTTACAAGTACTTTGAAGGCAGCTGAAGTAATTATAACTGAGTCACTGTTACTTGGGTTCCTCCATTCCCAAAGGCATCTTAAAAGCTTCAGCCCTGCTTTGGATGTCCCTCAACACCCTTATCCTTTTGGCTGCTGAGGTAGCTCATCATTTCTCACTGCTGAGCCCACAGTGTGCACACATCTGGCCAGCTGTGCCTCCAGCAATGCTCTGCCTGTTTTACTTTCTAAATTCTTGTTTTGTTCTTTTTCTTTTAACAGATTACAACAGCAGCGACTTAAAAACAGCGTGCAGAAAGCATGAGCTCTACGTTAGCTTCCAAGACTTGGGATGGCAGGTGTGTGATGTTTCTCTCTGGGTAAACTAGACATTTTGTTATGAAATGTTATCTAAACAGTGTCACAGTAATTCCACTCGAGTCTGCTATTATGCTTTAAAATGTCCCTTGTGCCTCCTCACTAAAACCAGTCACAGGGAAGGGCAAATAAATATTGATAGTTGTGACATTTGATAAGATCCAGAGGAAGCTTAATACTTTATGAGATTCAAGCATACAGTCATTCTCTGCCACTCACAGGAGTCACAACATGGGCAAGGGTTTATATCTGTGTACTTCTGATGATAAGGAAAACAATCTGATGTTAAGCAGTGATTTAAACTAATTTATTTTTTTTTTTTTTAGTAATCAGTCTAATTTTAATCTTGACCATTGTTTAGAATCCTCCACCCCTCCCCCACACTTAGCACTGCCTGTGCTTGGTAGACTGAAGACTGGGTTTAGTTGCAACACCATGGGGCCAGAAAGCTATTTAGAGTAAGTTATTTAGGATAAGGCCATGGTGTAATCAAACATCACATTTCAAAGAATGCCCTCACCTTCTCTTTTTTTAAAGTTTTTAGATTTTTTTTTTCATTCTTTCATTCAGCACTTTTGTCAGGAAAGTCCTATTTTCTATCAGCTAATGTTTTTACCTGGTTATAATGCAGGATGCCAGGGCTGCCCCTCCTACTTCTGTAATACCCAACACACGAAAGTCCTCTCTCAGGTAATGGGACAGCAGCACTTTCTGTAACTTGTGTCAACTCCAGCTCTGTCATTATGTCAGCTCCAGCCCAGTAGCTGCAACTGTGGCTGCATGCTGACTCTGTTCCCCATTACCTGTGAGTGGCTTTTCTTATCATTTCTGCACAGTCTTTTCACCTCTTCCTTAGCTTACTTTGCCCTGTTTCTGGGCAGGAAGCAGGTTCCAGTTGTGAAGTTTACAATCTTGAAGGTACTGTCCTTATCTTTCTAGTTGCAGAAAGGTAAGATGCTGCCAAAGGAAGGCCACGGACTGGCAGGGCTCATTGCAGTTGGAATCAGGTCCTACTTGTTGCAGGGAGATGATCAAGGCAGGGCAGCAGCCCTCTGCAGTTTTTGGGCATTGCCATCTCCTTCAGCACATCCATTAATTTTTTTTTTTTAGCAGAGCACTTCTCTTGTTCTTGCAGCACATTAATTTAATTACAAATTTAACTACACGGTCTGTACTGGCTTCTCTAGCAGGGGAGTGATTGTCTTACGAAATGCAGCTTGGTTTGCCAGGAGGTAATTGTTGTCAGGTAAAGGGGAAATTGTCTAAGAATTACATGCGTGTTGAGTGTACCAGTACGTCCTTCTGCAGGATAACCTGCAGAGCCCCAAAACTAAGGGAAGCAAAATGTCTCCTTTTAATTGGTGCTGCTTTTAATTTTCCTTTAGCTCTTTTGTGTCAGCAGCAGAGAAGCTCTAATTTTTTTATGAGCCCTTAGGTTGAAGAGTCACCTTCTTCCCTACGATGGGACTCAGATTGCCACATGCAGCTGGGGCTGGCTGTCCTGCCCCTCCTTTAGGAGTCTGGCAGATATGGAGAAAGCTGTTACACAGCTCAGACTTCCCACAGGGGCCTTAGCAGATTAATGTCCCCATATTGGAGTGTGTAAGATAGAGCGTCTGTGAGGCACCACACACATTTTTTTATACTCCTGTTGTAGAGCTCCCTGTTTGAATTGTGCATGTGTGAATGTGTGTACATGATTTTTTCCATGAGGGGACACCAGCTGTGGCTGTCACTCAACCTAAGAAAGGTAGTTCAGCCAGAGGGCATAACCTGCAGGAAATGTTGGAACAGAAGGGTCTCAACCACAATCCTGACAAAGCAACCCAGCAAGTTTTAGGGATAAAGCTCTCTTAGTTCATGGCAGTGCATAGATGTGGACCATTCTTTGGACATTAAAATCAACGTGCCCTGGGAAAAGTGATGGCTTAAAAAAAAAAAATAAAAAGAAAGGCTTGCAGTTGGGTGGGTTTTTTTCTAAGTTTCAGTGAAAACACATTTTCACCCTCAAGAAAAAAAGTTAGTGGAAAATTTTTGGCTGCTCTTAATTACATGCAGTTGTCTGTTGAATCACGTTCTGTTTGTTTCCCTAAAAAGGACTGGATAATCGCTCCAAAGGGCTATGCAGCCAACTACTGTGATGGGGAGTGCTCATTCCCACTCAACGCCCATATGAATGCAACCAACCACGCCATTGTACAAACTCTGGTAAGTCTCCAGCCAGCTCAATGCCAAAGCACCAGGTGAATTTGTAAACTAGATACCACTGTCTCAGCTGTGTTTTCTTTCTTGGCAACAGGTTCATCTTATGAATCCTGATTACGTTCCCAAACCATGCTGTGCACCTACTAAACTAAATGCCATATCTGTCCTTTACTTTGATGATAACTCTAATGTAATCTTGAAGAAATACAGGAATATGGTAGTAAGAGCTTGTGGATGTCACTGACAAACAGTCTTCACATGGACTCTGTGATGCTACCACGAACTTTGATACAACCTTTCCTGCCTTCATGAGCTTGGAGAAAAAGAACAGGCGATGAACCACCATTCAGAACACCATGTATGTGCCTTGTGGGAGGAAGGGGTGTGGGGACCACCCCCTGGGGTGTGAGCAGACTGCTGGACTTCTTACAGACTGACCCGATGCCAGGGTGGCTGCTCAGCTCAGCAGCAGTAGCAATATGCCCACACACGCTTTGTTTGGCTGGGATGGTCTTGATCTCACACAGCAGCTTGGCCTTTAGCAGGTGCTTGGACATGTGCTGCAGTTTTACCAGATGGGCACTCAGCACCCAAAACAAGGGAGGTCCTTTTTTAGAGTGGGGGTGGAGAGGGAAGATGAGGGGGAGAGGCATAGAAGCTAAAGAAGGTGGTGTTGGCACATCTTGTGCAAGATTGTTTTGTCCAGAAGGACCAGTTACTGCACCTAGGCTGTTAGTCTCCTCCTGACAGCTGTCATGACAGTAAGCATCCAAAACTGTGCCAAAGTAAATGCTTCAGTTCTCCTATGCTCCAAGCACTGTTTAACTCTGATCCTGCAGGCGTAAGATGGCTTGGCTGGACCCTGTGTTAGAAACACTACCATGAACTCAGACCATGGCTGGTCTTTCCAGTTCACCATCTGACTGAGCAATACAACTTTATACACTTGTTCTTATGCAGTTTCCTTCCACTCCCCACACAGAGCTGCCTCATCTACTACCAGTTGCCCAGGAAGGAAGTCAGGACACTTCTCAAGCTGTAATTCAGACATAAAAGTTCAGGGGTCATTCATTCTCTAGCTGGACAGTTTGTTTACAGGAAGACAGAATGTCAACAACATTGACAACCTTTTCCATTCAGCTCACACAACTAACAAGCTGGTATAAAGGATATGCAGCATAGCCATGGTTTGTCTAGCAGAAGCTAACAGCAAATTGTTTTGCTCAATATTAAACTTGTATTAAATGCACTTACCTCTACTTGCATTTAAAAAGCTTCTTGTAAATACAAGCTATAATTTATTGCACTTGTCACTGTATATTCATTGTGCTGTATCATTTATAGAAAGACTGCTTTTTTAAAAAGTTTTTATTTAGAAAAATCTCAGTGTAAACAATTGTACCACTTTGATTTTATACAAGAAACTCATGAGATTGTGCTTCACTAGAAAGTTGTTAAAAACATAATAAAGGCTTCCTGTAAGGCAGAAGTATACACATCAATCCAATACATCTGCCAGTACAACACCTAGTTTCACTGTGGCTTTTTCACCTCCACACATTTTCAGATTGAACAGAATCAAAAGTTCTGGGCAGACAGTGAAGTACCAGGAGAAATTCACTGCTTTAAAAGTTCATAGATGTTTTGCCTTTTTTTTTTTTATATAAAAAAGAAAAACAACCCAACCTACTCCATATGATGGACAAAACCCAGCATCTTGACAGATTAGTCAAATTTACCTGTAGCTGTTGTCATTCCATGAGTTTCTGTACACATGAGACAGCAGAATTCAGTCCTTGATTTGCTGTTGCCTTTGTAGCATGACAGTCTCTGCAGTGTAAATTCTTTGGCTTTCAATTAAATCTAACATGGAACATCTTATGCACCAAAGAACAGATTAATATTACAATCCAAGGCACCACAAAGAGCGTGGCCCCAGCATTCAAACTTACCAATGCTTACAGCTTGGAAAAAGGTTAAGGCTCAAGAAGAGGAGGGAACTATTTCACACTACTGTAGAACAGCTGAATGGAAAAAAAATGTTAAACACTGTACTACCTGTTGTTCTCTAAGTACTCTGAAATAAGGAGCAGGTCAGCACAAAGTCTGGATTCAGGCAAGGGTAGGAAATGCATCATCAGCTCTGAAGTCTAACTGATCATTGTTAACAGAGCAGGTATAACAGCACCTATTCACTCTGGCTCTATAGAAGTAGAGCACAGTTGCACCTCTGCACCTGGATGGCAGCAGCCCATGAAAACGCACCTGACACATGTACACTATGGCATCAGGCACGTGTTACAGTACCATCACTTTCATTATGGCTAGACCTCCCATGCTGAGAGGATTAACAGGACACAACCAGCTCCTGGTGGCCTGGTATCTTCCAAAGGTGTGTGTGTTTTCAACCTTTCAGCAGCTGTATTAACACAAACAGAGTTTAAGTACAGTTGTAGAGGCAAAAGCGGCTCAACGCAGCTGTAACTTTTGCCTTTCTAGTAATGTTGAGCAGTTTGTAAGGATGACTTTTTAACCAACCTGAAGACAAAAATATTCTACTGCTGCCCTTCAGTTGGTTTTCTTAATGTATTTTAGTCTCAAAGGAAACCATTTACACTTCATTGGGGGAGCGCAGAAATGCAGTAATACTACCAATGCTGAAAATATTCCCAATTTGCACAGTAACTACTTGTTAGTTTTCCTTCACACACAGGGTAGCGTGTCTTTAACACACACACAAGGGGAAGGTACCAATGTTTAGTACATTCAATTTCCTAGAAACAAAGGAACAAAAAAAGCCCCGGTCCCCAGCCCCACCCCCCAAATACTCTATTTGAAAGTTAGCAAAGATAGAAATCCCTCAGCCACTGTACAAAGACAGCCAGGGGCAGAGCATCCAGACCTTTATTACAACTCATCCCTTGCCTGACGCAAGACAAAGCTATGCAGTGATTCAAGGTCTCTCGTCCCATTGTGTTCACTGACTTTCTTTCCACCTCGGAAAAGCAGAAGTGTAGGATAACCACGTACCTTCAAAAGACACACACAAAAGAAACTTCTTATTCATGCTCAAAACTTGTATCCATCACTCATATTTACCCAACTATGACAAGCCACTGAACCTCTCTAAGACAATAAGCCACTTTAATTTAAAAAAAACCACCAAACCCGGAACAGAACTTTCAATGCCAACCTGAAATGCCTGAACATTTTAAATGAATGGGATAATACATGTTCTTCTAGGTTCCTGGAACAGCAGCTCCAGCTCTGTCTTCAACTGTCTGCCTACCAGCACCAAAAGACACTTCTTTTTCTAGGAACAGAACTTTGCATCAGATACCACAAGACTGCCTTGGTGCCTTCAGAGGGAGGCTTCTTAAACCAGGGACTTCTTCAGCTTTATCCAGTAATGGAAATGACCAAGTCTGAGCAGCCCAGGAGAGAAATGGTGTCACCAGGTGCTGTTCTGAACTGCCTCTTTTTGGCTAACAAGGAACACAGCTGCACTGGGACCAGGCACCTGGACTACAGCCCCCAGTTTGGCTACACACTGGAGCCTCCAACATTTAGTACACAGCACTATCCTGTTCATTTCACATCTTTCACACTTACAGAAAATCTGTTGCAGACGTTACGTTCCACAGTGCAGTCCACTTCTGCTATTTTGACATCAGTCAAACCTGGAAATTGCTCTTTGGCAAGGTTCTCCCAAGTCGGAGCCAAGTTCTTACAGTGACCACACCTAGAAACAAAAGAGGGAGATTTGTTTAGCAGATACACTTTCCAGTTTATCTCTACTGTCTTGCTGCAGTTGCTTTAAGTTTAACTAGCTGCCTTTCCTATCCACTAATGATTTGGCCCTCCAACTCCCTTGCACTATTATGTCAGAATATGAGCTAAGAAAACAAGTGATTTTATTTAAGTTAAGCACTGAAGTACTTTCTGACCTTTGTTAGTCTTGCCTAGCATGGTATTCTAGATTGTCAGTGCATTAACATTTTACCCCACAGAGAAATACAAAGCCAAATAAAGACAAGCATAGGGAATATTTAATAGGAACAAAACAAACAAACAAAAAAGGATCTCTTGGAAACAAACGTTATTTTTTAGGAAGGCACAGAATGTCTATAGTACAAATTAAGGTTTCAGGTAGCATATGCCAGTTATGCTGAAGCTACATAGCCTGATTTTAATTATTTAAATGATATTTTAATTTCCCTATTAAATTTCTCCTAGTTCCTAATGGCCTCCTTGACCAATGCATAGTAAAGTATTCATTTTGTTTATATTTTGAACTTGGCTTAGCTAAGTTCCTAACGTGAACTTCTTACTGCCTTCAAGATGAATTCCCAAAGCACTTTGGATCTTAAAGCTTCATTGCTCATTCTGTTCTAACCCAGCTGCACCTTAATTGGGTTATTAAAACAGCCCCATAATTGCCTCGAGGCTGGATCAGGGCATTTACAAAAATAATGAAAGATGTCTCAGCAAAAGTTTTCTTAATGCAAGCCAGTGTATATTTAAACCACCTTGTTAATACACAGTGACAGTATAAAAGCATTTCTGACCATGCACAAAAACTACTAGAACAGGGTAATTTTATGCTTACTATGCAAGTTAACATTAATATTTATCCAAAACTAACTGAAAGAAAGAACTATCAAGCAACATAACAGTGTTTGCTGAGCCCTACATAAGTTAATCCACTTGGAAGAGCATAAATTCATTTATATGCAGAGCACTACAACTGTATACATAAGCCTGACTTTCAGAGCTAAAACTAGGATAATAGCTATATAAATATAGGAAGCATTTTGCTAAATGGTGGCTTTCTGAACAGTGCAGCCAGGGAGCACATGCTGGTTTAAGAACTTGACTCTACCTCCTGAACCACCATTTTTCAGCCTGTCATCCAACACTGATTCTATCTGTGAGACACAGCAGCATCCCATGAAAATCTCATGAGATGAGGAGATGGTATTATTAATAAAAGCTAATAAAAAAGGGAGCATTTCTTTATCTTGAAAATGTCCAGAAAAAGTTTCTCACATAATGAACTCCTAGATATGCCAACAAGCCCCTGGGTTCAGAAATCAGACTGGAAGCTGCTTTGTGCACAGGTGCAAACTGAATTTACCAGCACAGGCACAGATTCAATCTCAGTCCCTCACAGAGCACAGGGGGGGATGAAGGGAGTGAGGAAAGAGCAGCACATGTAAAGGGGTGTGTGCACTGTGGGCAGGGTATTTCTTAACCAAGTGGTGACAAATACTTGCTCACATCCAAAAGCAGATCTTTCAGACGGAAGAGAGCACAGAAATGGCTCTCAGGCAGCAAACCACACTGTGGTGGAAAAGGGTGACAACACTGGAAAAGACTGAATCATTGAGCTCACATAAAGTGAAACATTCCTGGGTACTTCTTGCCTGTCATGCCTACTGTCAGAGTTAAGCTGCAATATCTTGATATGCCAGAGCATATTTAAATACGGGTTGCATTTGCTTGTGTTGTATGGGGCCTTTTACCACGCCAAACGAAAGATCTTTTTATATACTGCATTAATGGGATGGCCAGTGATAAAATCAGAGATGTGTTACCTTCAACACAGTGAAATACAGCTTCATTTTAATCTCTTTAGCTACACTGGGCTTCCTTCTGTTGGCTATAGATGAGCAAGGTGGGATGCAAGTTTCATTACACTCAATGAAGGCAAAAATAAGGTGAATTCTATACACCAACGAGAGAACTGTGAAACTTTCTTTTTCTCTCAGAAAGTGAACAGTCAGAAAGCGGTGGAAATACTTGTTCTACAAGTCTGTAATACTGAGGTCTTACCTCAGCTGGCGTCCCAGGCTCTGCTGGATATACTAGTAGTGGCAGATGCCAGATAAGACATTAATTTCCCCTTCCAGGACCTTCCATTGGGTGTCTATAACCCACACCATCTGCACTGGACACTTCTACCTTGGGTCACTGTAAGAACACAGTACACGAACCTACACTGCTAAGAGCATTTTAAAATTGTCCCTTGCACAAATTAGTTTTTTGGCAGTTATCTGAGGAGTAACAGGCAATTATCCATAGCTCAACAGTCTGTATCAAAACTCAGGTGCTCAAATGAGGCTTCCAAGAGAGGCTGGTTGTGGCAGGAGAGGGCCCAAAGGCCAGCATGCTTTCCTTTCCCAATACTAAAGATATGCTCCCCTCACCTTATTCTAATCAGAGCATGCTAAGCCTGCAAAGAAAAGCTTCCCTCTCCTCATTCCCCAGCACTACCTCGAGGCTGACACAGTAAAGCTTCTCTGTCAGCCTTCCCACACGAGGCATCCCAAGAGAGCTAAAGCAGATCGAGCTTTTCAGCTGTAACCCCTGCCAACACACACATTCTTCAGTTAATTCAAGACCCAGACAACAAATGCAGCACTACACACAGCTCAAAGACCTAGGGCAACTAATGCACTCACAGCTTAGACCAGCAATAATCCTGAGCAACAACAGGTGCAAACTTCTTACCATGGAGCGTAGAATTTAATAAAGGTGATCCCCCTAGCAATGGTTGCATCAAAGTCTTTTTCAGAGAGAGAGAGCACCGCAGCCTGCTCCAAAAAAAAAGAACAAAAAACAAGAGAAAAGTCAAAACTTTTTGTATATACAACATCAGCCACTTAAGATTATACCTACCTAAAAGGGAAACTAAAGCTGGAAAAGATAATATTATTGGTAATATAAACAAGACTAGCAGCAGCAAACCTCACTTTTACCTCCTCCCCTAGAGAAATGTAGAGAAAACCATATTTCACACTGAATCTCCTCCATAACTGGAGAAACAAAACTTTGCTCCTGTCAGGGGATTTGCCTGTATACAAATATTCAGTTGTTATAAAAAAAAAATCACCTTAACTTTAATACACTGTGTTTCAAGGAACAGCCCTTAGAGGAGCTGGCTTCAAGCACTTAATGGCCATCTGAGATTTAAATGAGGTATTCAAGGCACACTAGTGATGCCTCAACAACAGCTGTTCTCCCTGTCTCCTATCCCTGCATTGCATGCATGGAAAAAACTGTTACCAGAAACACAGATTTGCCTGTCAAGAGGACATCATAACACCACACTTTTATGGATGCCAGGTACAATTTTTACTCCTGATACCATCAGGAGCAAGGGAATGATGGGAGGATAGCACATTGCTTACAGTCTCATATGAGAGCACAGAACTGAAACTTCATTTTTTGTGTGAAACCTTTAAGGGTGGGAGGGATTAAAAACAAATAAATAAATCTCATGCCTATAAAAGCTTCAAATTTCAATGAAAGGAAAAGAAAAAAACCAAGATCACAACTGACAGTATTACCAGGAAGTTCTATGAAGCCAAAATGAAATTTGAAATTACAAATTACCCAGCGCCTTTAAACATTTATGTAAATAGCTCTTAGTTCATGAAATTATTTCCGTAAATTGAAGTGTTATTACCTCTGAAGAATTATTCAGAAATTATACTTTCTAATTATTTAATAATTACAAGCAATTAAATGAAGCAAAAAGTGAGCAATAAATATTCTTCTAGTCTGAATTTCCTAAATGGATATCTAAAACCTAATTTACAATCTAAGATAAGAAACCCAAAAACCCCATAACATCTTCCCTGTGATTCACACTGTAAAACAAATGTTTGTGTGTGTGCACGCTGGTGAATGCAATGCATAAGTGGGAATTTGTGTCACATGTGGTTTGTGTTATTTCTATAAAAATAGAAAGAGAGCTAATTGCTTTCTGCATTGTACTAACACCAGCTTGTTAGGCTCTTCCAAATATGAGGTCAACTAAAAAATAAAGAATACAAATTGAAGGGTATGAAAATTGCAAATCTGTATGGTCCATAATGCTTGGTAAGCCACTTTAAGCACGATGGGTAATGCTGCTGGAAAAGTCAGCGGGGAAAAGTAATATTCTCCTGGGAGAAGCTGCATATAAATTGTATTTATATTAGTATTATTGATGCTTAATTACTTAAATTCATTCTACGTCACAAGGGAGTGTAAATCCCCATCCCGTATTTTCTAGGCAGAAAGCACGTTTTCCACACTTCATGAAAAATTATGCTGGAAAACCATCCCTAATTTCTCAGCCTCACCAATTTTTCATTCATCTCACAAAATGGCAGATGAAATGCCTAAAGGATTAGAAAAGACAGAAAACTAATTACATGAAGTACAGCTATGCAAAGGTTATTCCTGCCAGTTTCTTGGCAACACTGAAGAGCCTGTGGCTCCTACAGCCAAGATCAGAGTAAGTGTCCAAACTCAAGGAGTTTTTTTGTCACAGGACACATTACCTTACCATACCTAGACTGGTCTTCATCATCTTTGCTTGTTCATTGTTTCTGCAGATAGTCTCTAAGTATATGATGAAATATGCTGTCATACATACCAAGGTGCCAGCAGTTCCATGGCCCAAACAGACCACATTTATGCCACTCTATCTAAAGAATTTATTGCAACCATAAAAAAGGAGCCAGATGCATTTTTTCCTTCTCCAATTCATCAGTTTAGTAAAAGTATCCCTACAATTTATGATCTGATTCCACTCATTAACTACTAAAAAAAATAACCAGGAAAGTATTTGGTACAGTTTACATCCAGAAATTGTCACTCTAACAGAGAGAGAAAAAACACATGGAAGACTCAGGCAGCCTGAACACTGCACATCACTGCAAAGTACTGGAGCACTCACCTCAACATGGGCGGGTTCTGCAGGTGGCTGTGGGGCTTCAACAGGTTTATCTGCTGGTGGCTCTTTCCCAGAGCTCTGTAGTTGGGAGTCCACATATTCTTTTAAGGAATCAAAGTCCCTCTTCCCTTTGTACTGGTCACCCTACAAATACCAAACAGTTTGTGCAGCTGTGTATATATGCAGTTAATCTAGCAAACAAATAATCACCAGAAAAACATAAGCTTGCCAAGTGTAAGCACATTAATAATAAACACGATTATCTAGTTCTTAAACCTCTCCATGACATTCCATTCACTCCATGTCTTCAGGTTTTGCCATAGATTCTTCTGTACCAAAACGGAACAATGTAAAATGTCCTTGAAGTGAAAGGTATTTTAGAAACATAGAAGCAAATTTTTGACCCCTTTCCACTTTGACCTTCTTCTCTCACTCTAGTCAGCTTTTTCAAGGTTGTTTTGGGTTTTTTGGGGGCTTTTTGACCCTAAAGCTACTACAAGGAACAATAAAATACCCACTGCTGTTGAGTGGTCGTCTCTGTTACCATATGAGCTCTTCCCAGTGCTTTGACAGGGCTGAAAACCTTAACCTGTATGTTGTCAGACTGCACAGTCAATCCTCTGGCCTCCACACTTGTCACACATCCCAAGAAATCCCAAAGAGTAAGGCAATGCACTCTGGGCACCAAAGTTCAACTGGGAACAAGAGACAACAGCTGCCTGCTATGGGGCAAACATTTCCAACAGCACCACTCTCATCAAAGTTAAGTCCCATTTTTAAATCTCCACATAAAGCAGGCAACCAGCCAGATCTCTGAGAGGCCACACTTTGACTGAGGTGCTTCCCCATATTTCAGGTACTTTCACAGCTCTAGACAACAAGAAATCACAGCACTTGTGAACAGCTTCTAGTCTCAAATCCACTGCTGGCCCTCTCCAAACTGGCTCTTGTGTGATTGTCCTCAGGGCTCTCTGTGAAAATTAGTACTAAACTCTTTGCTCAAGATCCTGTCTCTGAGCCTCTACATATCCATTTCGGATAGAATTCTTGGGATATGGTCCCATGAGGCATGGGTAACAAGATGAGGAAGACTCAAGAAACGACTTACAATCTCCCATATGCTGGAAGGAAGAACAGACAGTTCCTGCATCTTTGGAGCTCCTTCTAAACATTTTTCTTTTTTCATTGAAAATGTGACTTGTAACTCGTGCACTGGCTCCAGGTGACTAAGGAAATTAATCTAAGTTGCTGCAAGAAGCCTGTATCTGCTGGTTTGTATCCATTTCAGCAGGGCAGGGTCAGTGCCCATTGATTCCTCCCAGGGTTTCTGCTGCATCCAACCAAGTAGGATGGTGAGATGCTAGACCAGTTATGACAAAGGGGGATGATGGTATTATGGATAACAAGGCTAGGTGACTGAAGCAGTTTTCCCCCTTACTGAACAGTACCACAGTAGCCAGACTGATTTTCAGGAATTTCTGTGCCAGGTTATTGGAAAGTTGTTGAGGTTGTTTTGTGATTTTTAAAATACATTTTATCAGCCCATGGAGGAACATGTGATTGTGGTGCCAGTATGCCACCAGGGAATACCACAGTGCCAGTAGAGAAAAGACACTTTGATGTCAACTGAAATACACTGTTCAGACTAATGGCTGAGGTTCAGCTTTACCAATAAAACAACAGGGATTTTTTTTCTTTCACTGCACTCTTGATTCAAGTAACTCTGAGGAACTCAAACATCAAATTATTAGAAAGGGTCAGAAAATTCATCTGGCTTGTCAAGAAAGAGCTGACTTTTCTATATCAAGAATTTAGTTCTGGCAAAGTATCTTGCCATCTGTAGCTATCTTAAAAATAAAAATAAAGCAGACGGAAACCCATTCTGAAAAAAGGAGCAGAACATTTTTCATTCTTCTGACTCACATCACGTGAAGACAAAAGTTTAATTAACTGACAACCTCTAGGCTTGGACATCCACCATGCTTGATTTGAGCACTCCCTGAGCTTCCAGTTCTGCTGCTCTAGAGGTAACAAGGCCACATACTTATGTGAGTCAGCCTGGGGTTTAAAAATGCAGCTGCTGCTTCATTTAAATTCCCTAGAGTGTCTGATCTTACAGGGATGCTCATACCAAACCTCACCTGCATCGGGATGTACTTATAGCCAGTTTCTCTTTAGAATGCCAGAAAATTGCCACAAGCAATAGGCACTAAACTGGACTGAGCAACAAAAGTTACACCTCTGCTACTGTAAATGTTCTAAAAGGAATGCAAAATGAATGGGCTAGAAAGCAACTCTCCCCAAAACTTTGCAGGTAAGAGCTACAAATGTAGTCCTGGGTTCTCTTGCAGACCTGTTTTCAATACCCATTGAAGACATTTAATTAATCTTGAAATTGTGAAATACATTATAAATAACACTACAGTTTATAATATGCTTATTTACTGCTGTTCATATGCATAGTATTTAAAAACATTTTATTCCCCATAACTTCAGAATACTGTAATTCTTTGAGTTGCTGCAAGGCAAAATGTCACCTGGGCCCACAGGATTCTCACCTGCAGTGTCATATGAAGCGGTCAGATTTATAAGAGGGAAAATTTGCATCTCCAGGTATCACTCAGCTGATGGGCACCACTTACAGCAGAGAACCTTCTGATACACATGGTTAAAATTACACTTAGTTATTATTTCTATTTCAGTTATGTTTTAGTGTTCCATAGGAAGTAAAATATTAGGATAAAGTAAACCCAGAACTCTCTCACACAGCAGCATAACTGGAGACACTGCTTAGAGATTTATGAACATTATACCAGTTGTTTGCAAAACACAAGGAGAAAAACCCTCTAACTTTTATTCGTGGACAAAGTCTACCACCTCTTCCAGTAGCTGACTGAACCTCCAAAATCTTTTCTTGCACAAGCAGACTTTTGTATATGCTCCCTTCATCTTTTTTTTTCCAGAATGCAAGCACATTCCAAGTATTATTAAGAAAGAAATGCTGTGATCTTTTGCCGAACTCGCAGACTCACCTTTTCACCGTTCCTAAACCAGAGGAGTGTGGGATAACCCCGAACTTGGGTTTCAGAGCAGACTTCATAATGCTGGGTACAGTCAACCTCCATTTTGGGAAAAAAAAAAAAAAAAAAAACAACCCAAAACTATTCAGTGCCTAAAATAAACACGCAACAATCATCACAGCCTCCCTTGTTTAAAATCTTAGAAAAATACAGGAACAGGCAATACATGGCTTGGCAAAACTCAGTACCAAGTAGTGTCTTGAGAACAATTATGTCTGCCTTCCAAACAGTGGCTGGGTTGTATCACTGGGAGGCTCTGTGTGTGTGTGTGCTTGATTTATTTTTTTTTAAGGAGGGATGGGGAAGGGAAGTATGGCTAGAAGGAAGTAGTAGCAGTTACAAAGAACAATGAAGACATAATTAAATATTTCAATTAAAAAGTGCTTGGTATTCTCAGCTAATAAAATTAGCACATGGACAATGAGACACAGAATACTAATGTGAGAGAGCTTTAAAGTGAAGACATTTGCCCATCCACCTTTTGAAAGGCTACTCTTTAAAGACTTCAGAAGACATGTCAAAAACTAGAAAGTTAACTTTACATCCAATTCTAACATGGCATAAACCAATCTGTAAAGTTATTATAGTCTTTTTTGAAGCACAATAAAAAGGTAACTGAAGCACTGGAGCCTTTGCTCAACACAGCACTTGTATTTTGAATTTTACATGAGAAGCACTTTGCTCCAGATCACTGAAGATCAATTCTAAAGATTAAATAGTGTTAAGACACTATTCCCCCAGATTAGATGAAGGTCATGGTTCAACCTTCTTAGAAACAGCTGTGTTTCCTGTTTATTCACAGACTGACAATCTCAGCCAAGACATGTTTCAAATAGTTTCACAAGGTATACAGCTACAAAAAATTGTCTAGGCATGAAGACAAATCTTGGTGGCTGCATTAAATAACACCTCTCAGTAATACAAACTGCAAACATGACAGACAAGTGAATAAAAGAGAAATTTTGAAAAGTGTTTGTTTATTTTTCTCAGGTAGCAGAGAATAGTAATTTCAAAAAGATACTTAAGCTAAGAACAGACTTCATAGGACAACAAACAAGGGTCTTAAAAAATGCAAACAGCATGAAGGGAGAAATAGCTTCTGATACCTTATTCTCAGAGGGCATCTAATTTTATATCCACCAGGTCTCAAAATTGTATAATATATATTTATATATATGTATGTCTGCTCTAAAGTTCAACTGTGTGGACCTGCTCTGTACATCTACATCTGTACCTGAATTAACAGATTTTCAAAAGCATTAAGAAAAATAATTAAAAAAACAAATAGAAGCCAAGCCTGTCACCCCTAATAGAGCTGAAAGTGCTGTGAGGGAAGAGGCAGGGGAGGCAGCAGAGTCCCTCCGCAAGACTGACAATGCTGTTGTTGTGCAGTCTTTCCAGTCAGTGGAACAACCCTAAAAGCTTAAGGACATGAAAGTTTAGCCCAGTGATATTTCCACTGTTGGCAAATACAGAGGGATTCACATCATGAGCCACCTGGACTTAGGTATGGGTCAGCAAATAAAGCCAGTAACTACAATTGCCAGACCACCTCCATACCTCTGCACAGAAGTCACTCCACGTACAAGTAACAAGCTCCCATGGTAAATACACCACAGAACCTGGTTATCAACCCTAAGGGAAATAGTAAAGCAGGACAAGATATCAATTTTTAAGGTGTATGACCCTCTGAAACCTTTAGAAAGTGTTATGGGAGTAAAGAGGAAAAAAACCCCAAAACAATAAAGAAATAACTCATCATAAGGAGCGCCCGGCAGAGCTAAAGCTTGCTAAGGAATCCAATGGTGCAAGGAATAAATTAGAAGTCACTTTCCCACTCTAAATAAATACTGAAGTCTATCAAGTTCTGACAAAGCAAACACATAATAAAAAGCAAGTCTCAAAATATTATTCCTTGCATCTGAAGTATTAGGATTATTCCCAGCTCTCTCTGAAATACAGAGAGTGAGCTGTGTTTGTAACAGATCCTTGCTGAAAATGAGAGAGTCCTGTCAACTGTGGATGTGTGAGGAAAAGACACAACTCAAAATCAAAATAGAAACTTTGACTATAAAAGGATTTAAGAGGTGACAAAACAATTGGTATTTGCAAATCATAGCACAAAGAGCATGATACTTGGCTGAAACATTCACTGACACAAACCATGTTTTCAGACTAAGAGCACTTCACTTACCTTGCCAATCTTGACAGTTTCTGAATGCTCAAAGGCTTGTGCCAGCTGTTCCCAGGTAGGGGCCAAAGCCTTGCAGTGACCACACCAAGGGGCAAAGAATTTGATGAAGTGATTGTCTTTTAAGTTAAAAAAAAAACAAAAAAAAACCCCAAAAACATTTAACTCATTTGGAATGAACTTGGCTGCAATTAAAGACTAACTACTAATCTCAGGCTGCAAATTTATCATGGTATTTCCTGAATTAAAGATAGGAAACACAGTGAATCAAAGGCCAGGACAAAATACCTCAGCAATTAGGTTTTCAATACTGTATGCAGTCCCACTGCATTGCCAAATTTCCTGAAAATCCAAACAGTTTCACAATTCCCAGCCAACAAATGAGATATTAAACCTGGTATTTTTAACCTAACCATTTACCTCAATGTTTAATTCTATCATGTCAATCAGCTGTCCTGTTACACAGTACAAAGAACTACCAAGGAATATTTATTTTTAACAGCATAAATAAAAGTATAAAACTTCACCTTAATGCAGTGGTGTTTCCTAAGAAATGCTTAAGTCTATGAATTACTTAAAGAATTTTGTTCAGTTTTCCATTCTCCTTTTTCATGTCAACTACTCAGAATTTGCTGCCTTTAGTAGATTTTTGTGCTGTTTTACACAGAGAAGAGTCTCTGTGCTAATTTTTAAAGTATAATATTAATTGCAAACTACTGGAATTTGTAATTTCCTTCAATTAAGAGTAATTAATTCAAAATGCTGCACATTTTTGCACGCATCAAGGCAAAGCTCTGTTGAGAAAAGAACAAAAGTCAACCTTGTAGGTGTAACTGCTAAGCCTCTTGTTGAGTTTAAGCACTGAAACTCAAGTCAAGAGAGGACAACAGATTTGCAGATGATCATAAACCTGCTCAACCATCCGATATGACCATGAGAATGTCTCTTCTATGAAGGCCAATGGATACATAATATAAAATGTTATAAAAATATTAAAACATTTACACGTACACTGAACTTTACAATCTGAGAAGAGTTAAGTTGGTAAATGTTCAGCATCACCCTGATAGCTTAGAGGAAAATGAATTAAAAATTTTGATTTAATCCTGTGTTAAGCTCCACAGGCTGGAAAATTTTAAATTAGCTGCACAAAATGATCTCTTACACCTGAAAATAATCAGTTCATGGTTACTTTCAAAAGCTCTACCTCACTAGTGATATCAAGTGGGCACAGACACTTAATTTAATACAGCCTTTGTTTTTTGGTTAACACATAGAGATAGTAGGATCATCTGTTGGCATGCCAGCCCTAAGTTTGTATACAAGATTTTGCTCATTCTCTAAAAAACCCACCATGTGGGGCTTGAAATTTCCCATACTAAATATCCCTCCTGGCATTAATTTTAAAGCTTCCATACAAAATACTGTTTTAAATGGCCAAACAGGTGAATTGTTTTGCCTGCGTTAAATTCTGGAGGAAGGAAACTAAACAATATCAAATAAAGAGCCAGAACTGGAGTGGGATGGGGGCTCTAAGGAGGAAGCAGGTGGATTATACTTATTCAGAATAACAGCCCAGGAGAAAGAACAACCAGCACCTAGGGAAGGGGGAAACAGGACTTGCAAAAACACAAAGTGAGTGGCAAGGCTATGATTGAGTAAGAAACTCGGGAAAAGAGACAGTTTAGTTGAGCAAGCCCCACCATCTTCTTCCCTCTGATTCTACTGCCTTCTGAGTACCTTACTTAAAACTTGCTAATGGTCTGCAGGTTGTAATTAAACTACTGCATTTTCACACAGTTTGTAGCTTCATCCTCTTTCACTAGGTATTACTGGAAAATAAAACATTCCTTGTGTAGACTTCTCACTACTAATGTCTCTGTAAGAAAGTTTCTCTTATGAAAAAAAAACAAACAAACCCAGTTACCTTCTGCTATGTGCATCTTGAAATTGTCTGCTGAGAGTTCATACATTCCCTGCTTAGGTTCAGGGGCTTTTGGTGGTTCCACATCAGATTCTGGATTCTATTTGTGAGAAAAATTAACTTTTATTTCTCTTGGACAGTAAATACATGACATTTGATTCCTGTATCACACCATTCTGCGATAGCATTGTAGAACTCTACCCTGAAACTTTAAATTCCTAAAGCAATGCCCTTGTATAGGTTGATTTAGGTATCTAATATTTTCTAGCAAATAACTACTTGAAAGCAAAATATGAAATAGACTGCCACACAGAAAAGAGCTATCACATTCAGTGGAATAACAGCCTTTCACTGTGCTGTAGCACAGCAATTGCTATGGCATTTATCACATCACCATGTATTAATACTCTTAAATCACATAACAGTTCCTCCACAGCCACATCTGCCATCACACCAGTGTCAGTGATCTTTGGGCTATTCAAAACTAGCTAGTCCAGAAGCTGTTCTCTGCTCCCCTAATGCCAGAAGGAATGCTGTCTACCTAATGGCTCCATGAAGTCAGCAACAATGGGAATAGAGCAAACACTTCCTATGTATAACTTACAGCAAACCCATTGGCACATCAGCAAAAGCAAGTGAATACTTTCTAGACACCAGACTTAAGAGCTGGAAAGAATTTTTTAAGAACCTTTCTTAAAGTAGTTTAGCATGTAATGTTTAATTATTAAAACCACCATGTTTGTGTAAATATAACCACATTCTAACTGTGGTTCAGCAAAAATCACTAAAGCTTTATCTTGATTAGAAAAAGCAATCACAAATTTAATTTTAGACAAGGCTTGGCTACTACATGTGAATGCTGCCCCTAAATTCTATCACTAGGTTTTCCTACTGATAGTATTAGCTTATCTTACTTAACCAATTATTTTAAACCTTTTCTTTAATAGGTAGTAACTGAGCTAAAGATGGCATCCATATTTTAATCCATAAGCCCAACACAAATGCAATTTTTAATTTATAATGCTTTTCTTATTCTAGAAACATTATGATCTACAGGTGTCAACTGAGTTGACACCAAGAAATGTACCTTCAAATGTCAAAATTATAAACATTTAAACTACATTATCTACTGTAGTTTTAAATACAGGAAACAGAGCAGGTCACGAGATCACAGTTTTAATTACTAGTCTGACTATTGTGTAAGCTGTTTCATATTGATTCTGTGACCTGACTTTTATTCTCAGGAGCAGATTTCCTCCTGGAAAATGAAACCTAACTTAAAGAAGTGATAGATAAGCAAGTCTGCAGAAAAGAGTATTTCCTTTTCACTTACAGATGGTTCCTCATTTAGTTTTTCCAACATCCAGTTTTCCAGTGCCTGGAAGTCCCTAGGGCCTTGGTATTTCAAAGGTTCTTGTCCCGGTTTAAGCAGCTTTAGGCTAAAGGATCAAAATGTAGAAAAGAGTGAGGCAAACATTTTCACACAGGAAACATTCTCAGAGAGTTAATGTGCTTTGCTAATCCACAGCAATGCAGCTCAGGCTGCAGTAACAGATCTCCTACCATTAACATCAGCATCAGGAATCTCCCTCAGCTTAAAAGGTCATGGCTAGAACTTAGAGAGACTTTTTTTCATTCCTGTGGAAGCTTTTAAAGTAGATTTTTAAAATAGCAAACCAGGAATACCATGTTAAAAATCAACACAGCCTAATGTTACTTTGATCAATAAGCAAGAGCAAATTAAAAATTGCAGTATCGAGTTCTGTGAATCCTATTTTAGTTTGTCAAAAAACATCCATTTTGTTTTGTTCACCCCCTCTTCATCACCAAAAGGAAAATATCTAGCACTTATTTTCCCAGGAATTTCTGTCTCACTTTTCATTCCCCGACTGCTCTTGGAATGTAGGGCTTTTCATGTGGTATTAAACTGATTAAAAACACACTGAAAAAGTCAATAGGACAAGTGCCTGGAGGGATTCAGACTCCACGATTATAACATTTAATAATTGCTATAAAAACTTTTCCATAAACTACCTAAAGCTTCTACTATTACATATTTAAGTTAAAATTGAAACTATATTTGATAAAGGGGTAATATTGAATTCTGATCTAGCCTTATTTTTCAAGAAAATCAGAGTTTCAATTACTATTGTCACCTAGCCCTCAGTTCCCCTTGCCAAGCTGTTTCTTCTGTTTATTGAGATCTTTTTCTCTATCTTCTTGTTCCACACTTAAACAAAACAAACATATGAAGGTGTTGAAAAAATACATAATGCAAATACATTCAAAAGAGGTAAAAGCTCCCACTGTCATTTCTATTTAAGGTGTTCTCGAATCTTCCTTGTGATGACTGAAAATCAAAATAATAAGGAAACAACAAAAATAAAACAGAAGAACATCTAAAATACACCTCATGGCAATACTTTCAAAAAGTAACGAAAAAATAAAGCTAAAAGCTTAAAAAACTATCTGCACCTTTATTTTTCTTGAAACAATATTAAGTTTTCTCTGGTTCAGTTGAGAGAATATTTATTTTGCAGCACCAAATAATCCTGAGACAACTGTACTAACGAGTGCAGCACCTGCCCAGCCAGTTTTACTCTCAGGGGATGAAAAGGGGATGCAGCCTTTCCTCTGACAGGTGTTTGGAAAAGCAGTGCCGGGATCAGCACATCCTGGACTTGCAACAATACCTCTGTGCCTGAGGAAGCTGTGAAATTTCCCTTGCTGGATGTTTTTAAAAACAGGCTAGTTTAAAACTGACTCAGACAGGAAGAGAATTGATTTCATGAACTCCCCTTCATCTCTGTATGTCTGTAACTAGCAGATGAGTGCCTTGTTATTTATAGTTTTCAAGTAGATGAAAGCAAGCACTAACTATTCCTATACATTCAATAAAATTAAAGAGAAGGGAGGGGGGGGGGGAAAGTAATTACACACCCATTGATTTTTTTCTTATTCAAAATCTCCGCCACTCTTTCTGTTTCACAAGGAACAGCACCACAATATAATCTATTCAAACATGCAAAGGCAACCAAAGCTCACTTTTGGAGGTATTAAAACAGAGCTGTAATATAGATTATTCCTTGGTATTTCTAGTGGAACTAAGCCACACACTGCCCTTAAGGACAATTCCTATCTCAACAAGGACTATGCTATTTATAACTCTAAACTTCTACTTCATCTGCATCCAAGTGGGTGCAGCCAGGAGCACATGAAAAGTTCAGGCTGTTGCTGGGCTCAGCAAAAACAGTGAACAAAGTGAGCAAAGGGAAGGACAACTGAAAAATACAGGCTGTGGAAGGGCTAGAAATTACTACATTCTCCACTTATCTCCACTAAGATGAGTAATTAATAAAGCAGCTGAAAGAATCCCATCTATTTTTGCAAGAAGACACAAAGGGGAAAAAAACTAATCCCTTAGCAGTTAAAAAGGGAACACACATGTCTAACCCCAAAGCACTGACCTCTCACAGATACTCTAGACCATATTCTGCCTACCAAAGCTGAGGCACTAAGGCACACATCCTTTATAACAGGATAAGCATAACAACCCTAAAATACATATTAATTTCTTCTGGATCAACATAAGCAAAATTGCCTAGAAAAAAGTCTATACAACATCACCACTGAGTGATATCATTTTATGAGCACCAGGTTGACTCAAAAATCTAACAGGTCACCTGTACATTAATTGTGTTGTAGCATACTGACAAACTTGTGACAGGTTATTTTTAAAAGCATCATTTCCAGAAACCAGCTCTATCATGCACATCACAGCTGTATAATCTATTTGTTGCTTGAGAAAGAGGTACTCAGAGAGAAAAGAAAAGGACAATTCTGGACTTCATTTAAACACAGACACTGTCCAAGACATAAAACAATTTCTTGAAAAAACATAAAAAAGTTACAGTAGTATATATCACATGCTACTTGGCAACATGGTAAAAAGGCTTAAAATGAATATATCAGGTCCAAAGTGCTACAAAGAAACCCACCAAAAGTGTAGCTTAGAAGTCGGCTTCAAGAAACTGGCAGGGGATCATGGAAAACTAAACCAGCAAAACAGGAGCAGACAATCCTTTTATACTTACGTAGGGTATCCTCGTACGCCAAATTCAGAGCACAGGGGAACATCTACAGTACAATCCACTTTAACAACATAGACCTGTGGCTTCTCCATGTTGTTGTATTTATCCCCCAAATCATTCCAGGTGGGCTGGAGACGCTGACAGTGCCCACACCTGTGACAGAGGGAAGGAGGTAATGTTTAACAGCTGCTCGTGCTTAGAGGGGAATGAATCTAATGAAAAGTTGGACACAGAATGGTGATATTGATAAATTTAAAATTAAATCAGAAGTTAAATGAGTTAAATCAGAAGTCTTCCGTACTCAAGCACTCTTGCACTAAGCAACAGCAAATACCATCAAAACTTCAGCATGCTGCAAACACATGTGAAAATCACCAGGATCTGGTAACTTCTTGCTACTATCCTTTTACATTGCAAATCCTATTAATACCCCCTGAACTTAGTTGAGGCTATTCATAAAAGCACTGTCATTCTTCCACCTTTCTAGAAAACTCCTGCAAGGCTGGCCAGCTTTTTTGTTTGTTTGTTTTGTTTAAATTGCTCCCACTTAAAACAGTTGAACTTATATACATGGTTTTGCATACTCTTGTAGAAAAGTTGCATGAATTCACATGTGTCCAGGTATCCTGATATTAAGAGAACAAACCAAACCAAACCCTTGAGACTTACTTTAAAATAAAGAATGTCAGCCAGACACATGCTCCCACAATGTGGAGGAATGTGACCTCCCATGTAATCTTATTCTGAATTGTCATGGTGAAGGGATACAATATGTTATTATTAAAATCGAATATTCCTGAAATATTTAACTTTTGACTGTAGTCCCTCCATAGTCAACTCTTATCATGGAGCTTGAATTAAGAGGAAGATTTTAGATTCCCTGGTTGCTTCCCCTAGCAGATGCAGTGGTTCTGTACACGGAATCAACACTGGCTGGCGTTACAGAAAATTAGTTAAGGGAATCTCAGGTAATCAACCCACTGTTTTTTAAGTGTAACACAGCTGCCTTGTCCATACTTAACACTGTGATCTTTGCTATACACACTCCTTCCCCTTCCTTCTCTGGCTTATGTGAACTAAAACGGAAAACTAAGCTGAAAAAATGTTCATATCTGAAACAGTAATCAACTGGTTAGTCATTCCCAGTTTAAAAAAAAAAAAAGTATCAATATTACATAGAAGACAAGAAAGACAGCCCCCAAAATACTTTTTCTGAAAGTTATAAGGCATAGCTGAAAAACGTATGAAGCCAAAGAGACCAAAAACAGAGAGAGCAAGACTATGCAACATCACATGTTTGTGTGATAGATGTAGCCCCTTGTACCTGCAGTTTTTCATTGCTACTACTCTACACTACATCAGTGGGGTTGGAGGAGCTGCCAGTTCCACTGCTGGGGACGGTGGAGACCTGAGCAACAACCACAAGTCCTGCTCTTCTGTCCCCACATGGGCCAGAAAGTTACAAGCATTCATAATTTCTGTTTACAAATACAAATAAAGATCCAGAAGAAACTAACAAGGCCATAGGAAAGACCTACCACAAAAAAACCCAAACAAACAAACCAAACAAAGAACCAAAACAAACTAACCCCAAACCCTGCTTCTTGTACATTACAAACATCAAGGGGTATGGGTGGAAGAACATTATTTGTAAGAGTTTGCAGGCAGGCTGCCTGTTTTAATTTGGACCATGTGCCACAAGTGCTTGTGCTGGGAAGTTATTTTGCTGTGGCAGCACCCGCAGAGTACCAGGCTGTTCTACCTCACACCGACAGGTCAGCATTCCTCCCACAGTATCAGCATTTCTCTTCTGCAACACTGGATGGCAGAGTTCCTGGGCCATGACAAGAAGCGACCTACAGGTACGTAAGGAGTGTGTATATATCAAAGCTGCAGATACTGATAAACCCTCTGCAGTCAGTGGGGAACACAGACATTTCTGGAGGCCACCAGCAGAGGTTGAGCTCTTCAGCCAACAAGGGCAGCTCCACAGCAAGATATAGCACAAACCCTTATCTAATTAAAAGTGTAGACACATAAAATGGTGTAAGAAGCACAGGGCCACCCTTGCTCTGGACAAGAGTCCATCCAGCTCAGGTAAAATCCAGTCAACAGAATTCAATTCAACAGCAGTGAACTCTGGTGAGCCAGTCTGTTGCAGCTCAGTGGACTTCCAGAGTTTACCAACAAAGTATGTATGTAAAAAAGATTTACACGAGTCAAAATAACGTGAAACTACTCATTGGAGACTCCTTCCAGCTAAGGAATCTTGGGAACCTCGTCCCTCTGTAGAAATGCAACTGGCATGGCAAACAACTCAAGAATGTCTTGTGCCAGCAAGAGTAGTCTGCTCATTTTTCTGTCCCCAAGTGTAGCTACCAAGTGTAACAGACTCATGAACAAAAAACTTATGATATTTGATGGCAAATGACTTGGAGTGCTCTCCTTGGAGTATCCTGCAATATTTGAAACCAATGTAGGACCTCGTATGTACCATCAGCATTTGGGAGTCAGGTCCTCCGCAACATTTGTTTCAAGAATATGGAAGAGAAGGGTTACCTGGGCTCTAATCCAACTCTCACTGGTAGCACTGACAGTGCAACAGTAGCAGCATCCATATAAATCAGAAAGACAACCCCAGCTGAATGCTGGGCTCTTTGCTGGGCCTCTCCCTTGTAACTACAGTGAGCAGTCTGTGAGGAGCGTTAGGAGATTAGCACATTACCTTGGACCAGGGCAAGAGGCTCCAATACAGACTCCAGGGCTGTCAGGCTGGCCCCTCACAGCACCTCTCTCTGGCACTTAGATGTTCCCTTTGTCCTTCCCTTGGACCTGAAACCTGGCCCTGTCAGCAGTCAGGAGTCTAGACCAAGGGTCCTGAAGCCAAGAGCCTGAGATCTGGAGGAGATTTACTAAGGATGAGAAGAACATCCAGAGAAGGCTCTGCAAGTCTGGGAAACGACACAGCTCCCTCACATTTAAGTTGGGCAGAGATCCTCAGCCCTCCCAGGGGCACAGCATGGTCCAAGCTTGAGGCCAATGCTCCCCTTTGATGCATACTGAGGATGTGCAGCATACACTGAACTCTGCAACAGCCCTTTTGGCACAGGGTCTCCTACAAATGGTGCAGCAGGATGAAAAATAACTCATCTGGTTTTAGGGATGCCTCTGAAACAGCCAAAGGGTGGACAGACATTGATATCATCACCTGAAAGCAGAAGAGAACAGAAGCACTCCTGCTCTGCATGGGCATTTCTCAGGCCCTTCACCAGCAAGTCAGGCGTCCTCTACTTTTGTGATCTTCAGAGAACAAAGGCATCTGCTCTTTGAAGCTTTTACTTAACATTTTCACATGGCATAAATAAGTCAATGCTAGTAACAACAACAAGAAAATAGTTCCTCACTTTTGAAAGGAAATGCCTTTCTGCTATTGATTTCAAAGACTCCACATGCCTAAATGGCACCGTGTAGCAATGGGTAACTTTGGATCAAAACATAACTTTCGCACATTGTTCCCTTTATTTTAACCAAATTAAAGAAAACTTGGGAGGAAAAAGTTAAACCAACAAAATAAACCTAACCAAAACTCCAACAACAATCTCTACTGGATATCAGTAAGTCAGGTAAGAAAGGGTAGGGGTATAAAAGAGAAGAATATGAACAAGCATTGGAAAGACCCAGAGGTGAGACCAGGAATCTCCAGCAAAGCACTGTTTCCTCATTCCTCTCAACCCTTCCTGTGCCAAACCTACCAGTCCAGGATAGAAGCCCAGCAGGTCTCTCGCAAACCTGAGAACTCCCCAGCCCTCCTACGGATACCTGCGGCCTTGGGGACACAGCACTCCAATTACAGCACTCACTTTGCAAACTTGTCTTTAAATTTCACCATTGCACAGAGAACGTGAATTCTGCCATGAAAGCATCCAGGGTATAAATAAGTGACGGCCACCAAACCGCAGCTGCGCTCAGGTTTTTTTGGGGGGGAACCGAGCGCGGGGAGGCACCGGTGACCTCAGGGATCGCCTCCAACCTAATCGATCCCCAGATTCCACGCAGGGGGGGAGCCCAGCGCGGCCGCGGAGGCCCCGGCGGGGGAACACGCTCCAGAGCTCCCCATCTCCAGCCCGCCCCGCTGCTGCCATTCCCCCGCCCGGCCCCCTCTCCGCGCCACCCCCGGCCTC
>VXBX01003166.1:246176-271868 GCA_013400415.1 Scytalopus superciliaris | reverse complement strand
TTTTTTTTTTACGTTTTTTGCACTCCTTTCTGGAAAGAATTTTATAAAAGCTTTAAAATATTATTTTACTTATAGACTATATTCTGTCTATATTATAATATTTATTAGTTTGATGTATAAATTTACAATAACATTTAAAATCATAACAAATCTTATATTTTTATATACATACTCCTTTCTGGAAATAAATAATTTTATAAAGGCCTTAAAATATTATTTATGTAACATACCCAGCTGCGAAGAGATCTGCATCCTTTGGGTTTTCCTGCCCTGCACTTCTTTCTTGCTAAGGGTGTTCAAGTCCAAACAGTGCAACAAGAATCAGGAAATAATAATAATAGTAGCAAATAGTACTAAAAGGTAACCAGTGTGAGATAGTTGTGAGTTGATACAACACGGGAGAGAGAGTTGTATTTTGCAGCATCACAGAATGGTTTGGGTTTGAAGGGACCTTAAAGACCCACCCAGTTGAACCCCCTGCCATGGGGGTTGCTCCAAGCCCTGTCCAACCTGTCCTTGAACACTTCCAGGGATGGAGCACCTACAGTTCCTCCGGGCAACATGTGCCAGGGCCTCACCAACCTCACAGTAAAGAATTTCTTCCTAATACTTAATCTAAACCCACCCTCTTTTAGTGTAAAGCCATTGTCCCTGTTCCTATGACTCCATGCCCCTATAAAAAGTCCCTCTCCAGCTCTCTTGCAGACCCCCTTTAGGTACCGCAAAGCTGCTACAGGGTCTTCCCAGAGCCTTCTGTTCTCCAGCCTGAACAACCCCAGCTCTCCCAGCCTGTCTTCATAGGAGAGGTGCCCCAGACCTCTGACCATCTTTGTTGCCCTCCTCTGGACTCCTTTCAACAGGTCCATGACATTCTTGTGTTGGAGGTCACCGAAAACTTCTATAATTCCTTTAGTTTTAGTTATCTTCAGTTTACATTTTAACTTCAAGTCCTTGACTTTGGGGACGGCGAAGTGGGGAATAGTCAGGGACTCACCTTATTTAACACAAAAGCACATTTTTATGAAAAAGTCAGGAGACTAAATAATTTGTCATGCACACATAGACAAGGCTGACCTTTATACCTGCAGAGATCTGTGCTGATGTAATATCAGGACTTACAACCAGCAAGACAGGCTCCTCCTGGCTCTGCTCTGCTCTCTGACAAGCTGCTGCTTGCACTCAAGGGTGCTAATGTGCCCGGACAGGTAGAGATCACTTCAAACTGTGTCCTCCAGACTCCTTCCCCACATCATCACCAACAAGAATCACTTATTGAAAAAACAAACAAACAAAACAAAACAAAAAAACCTCCCAACAAACAAACAAAAATCCCCACAACAACCTAAAAATTAAAATCAGAGATCTTCAAAAATTTTACATTAATTTCAAAGGCTGTTATCTGGCTCAAAACTAGACTTCCAAAACTCCTTGTTATGTATATGTAAAACAACTACAAAAAGACTCAAACTACACTCATTTCCAAGCTGGAAAAAAAAGATAAACCTAGAGTTTGCAGAAGAGTAGCTAATGATCAGAATCTAAACACGTATCAGTAACCTTAAGTACAAAGCAGTAGCTCTTTCTTTAAAAAAAGTTTCTTTCTGTGGTCTTCAAATTAATTGATTGGCTAATAATGAATTAAAAATAAATAAATAAAAGACAAGTGCAGATTATTTCCCCTCTTCAGCATATTAAAAAAAAAAAAAATCCCAACAAACCCCCTAAACAGAGAGGGTGAGAATGACTAATTCTCAGACTTTGAAGAACAGTAACCCAGCACAACCAGGTGAACCATCTAACCACAGAAAGTACCTCCTGTCGTTAAGCAAGCTGGTTTCTTTTCCCCATCAGTGTATTTTTGGTCTGCTTTTTCTCTGTACATTTAGCACACTTAAAAATAAACTTTTAAATTAAAGATCCCCTTACCTTAATTAAAAATAGACTAATTAAAAGCTATTTTGAAACATTTTTTTAATGAATGTGTGAATTTAAGGCTTCCATCTAAGATACATACCACATAAAAAGGACAGAAATATGGTATCACTTTCAGCAGAAATGTGAGTATAATAGTTCAACATTCCCAAGATTAATAGGTACAGGTTACAGCTAAGCTCTCATCAATTAGCAAGAAGTACTGCTAGGTCCAAACTGCCAACAAGAATAAATCTTTCTCTGAGAATACCTCTTTCCTCTCCATAAAGTGCTAATAAGATTAATACTGCCTATGTAAGTTAGTTTTTCTAGCTTGCTGATTTGTATCTTGATTAAAATTCAATTACCTTCTCCACCACATCACTCTAGCTCTCTGCTCCCTCTGCATTTACAGCTGATAAACTTTCTTTTCAGCTCTCATCCTCCTCTTTCTATTCACTGCACTGGGGACACAGCAAAAATGGGGACGAGAACAGTCAAAGAAGTTTTGGAGCAGCTGAGAAGGCAGAACCTGGGACAAATAGTCATCAACAGGAACAATTTGTAAATGCAACAATTGATCCTCACTGATCAAGAGTTCACTGCAGCTGGTTCTAGGTGGCAAGATACATCTAGGGGAGAAAAACATTAAAGAAAAAAGCTACAGGTGGTAGCTGATGTTTGCAACAACTGATCTAAATTAACCTCCTAATTGAGAGATAATTGCTAATACACAGCAAGTAGCCTGCATTGTTTATCAGCAAGAGGGGATTACCCATATATGTCAGTGATTATGATTCCCAGTGAATCCCACAGCCACTGTGGATGTACACCATCTACTAAGGTCCTTCATGCTCTCGCCCGCATTTCTGGAAGCACATTTTATCTCAAAATGTTTGCAGAGAAATAATTCTGATACTCCAAACCTAGCCCACCGCCTCAACTCCCCATAAAACCAGCTCCCTCTGGCTAAGAGGCACCGAGCTAATTCCTGATGGATGCTTTGGCCAGCAGAGGTGGAACAGGATAAACAAGATATTTATTCATACGCTGTGCTTGGCCGAAGAAAGTCCTTGGTGGGTAGTGTGCACTCAGGGAGGCTGTGCATTGCATACCTTTGATGTAAACGTTTTGTAGGATCAAGGGTGTGTCTAGGACTGGCAAAGACCTCAGAGTGGATGGATTTTAGTCCTCATTCTGTGAGATAATAGCATTGTACAATCTTATTTGTAAACTATCTTAGCTCTATTTTAAAACACATGACAGTTTCAGGGGGTTTTGCCTACACCGCTATGAAAGTTAGTTCCTCTCTTAGGATTATGAACTTTTTTCATAGTCAGACTATATTTATTTATAGCTCATTCATACCATGGCATTCCTGTGCCAACATTGTCCTTCAAATGAAATACTCTCTTCCCCTCTGACAGTATTTAGAGGTAGCAGTGGCATCCTTTCTCAGCTTTTGTTCTGCTAGACTAAACAAGCCAACAGCTCCCATTCATGCCTGAGTACCATTCCACAAACCTCCTGCACAAACCAGACGGGCAAATAAAAACAATCATTCATCTGCTCACCCATTCCCACACAGCCAAAGCAGCAAATGTGTTCTAACACCTTTACATCTCAGTTCTCTTAACCCCCAACATCAAATGCATCTCTAAAACGGGACTAACATCTAATCTAAGAGTCTGACTATTTTGCAGATGTTTCCTTTTCCATTCATGTCACAGACAACTACTTCCCTTCTGTGACTCTGACCTGAAAAGGTGATATTATGTATGCACTCAGTTTGTCTGGGGTTTTTCAAATGTGATTTTCTTGCTGGCAACCAAAGCAATCTACAGGAAGAGACTGCCCTGCTTTATAGAGCCCAGAAACAGGTGCACTGACCCACACAGACCTCTGTGCCACACTTTCTTCTCTTCTGTACTACTCGAGTAATAGAGGACTATTTGCAGGTGGGGAAAATGACCTCTCAGAAGCACATTTGTTGCTCTATTTTCCTCACCTTCCCATTTCTCACTTACATTTTCCCCTGTTTCAAGGACTTTACTAGAGCCTGGCTTATTTTCTTAAGAGCTTCCTGTTTCTGACATGTGTTTTACAACAGCAGCTGAAGTTGTGTCACCAGAGCATGCTAATGTCTGGGAGCAATGAGGGAAAACAAGAAACTTCCCAAGACCCTTGGGTAAGAAATACCAGAGGCATCATCCAGCCCAGCTAACAATCACTAAGGCAGGAAAAGCTGAGTCTCTACATTGTATATTTAAGACCTTCAATGTCCATGTGTAATTCAGAAACATTTTACCTAAATCTTTTTCATTCCATGCTGGCGGTGTGCACACACTTCTCTGCAATGCTGAGTTTTAGACAGAATAAAAACAGTATTTCAGGAGTTGTTATGGCCCTCATAAAAATCACGCTGCTCTGCTCCATTCCTTTGGACAGGAACAAGGCTACATAGTTGACTTATTGTAGTGGTTTTTGTTGAGATGGAATTTTGTTCATATAGGCTCTTTAGAAAGAGAGGGAATGCAAGGAGTGGGCATTGCCCTCCATGTCAATGACCAGCTGTAGGACATGGAGCTCCTCCTGAGGATGGATGAAGAGCCAATGAAGAGTTTATGTGTGATGATAAAAGGGCAGGCAGGGACCGCTGACATTATAGTGGGGCTCTGCTACAGGCCACCCAACCAGAAGAACACAGAGAGTGAGGCTCTCTATGGACAACTAGGAGCAGGCTCATGTTCAGAAGTCCTGGTCCTCATGGGAACTTCAACAACCCCTCCAACATCTGTTGGAGTGACAACACAGGAGGGCACAGGCAAACCAGGAGGTTTCTGGAATGTGCTGTTAACAGAGGCATCAACAAGGAGAGGTGCTATGCTGGACCTTATTCTCACCAGCAAGGAGGGTTTGGTGGGGAATGTGAACCTGCCTGGGTTGAAATGGTGGAGTTCCTTAGAGCAGCAAGGAGGGTGCACAGCAAGCTCACTACCCTGGTCTTCAGGAGAGCAGAGTTTGGCCTCTTCAGGGCTCTGCTTGGTGTTGTACCATGGGATAAAACCCTATGAGGAACAGGAGCCCTAGAAAGTTGATTAACATTCAAGGATCAACCTCCTGCAAGCTCAGTGGTGATGCATCCCAACAAATAAGTCAGGCAAAAATGACCCAGAGGCCTGCATGGATGAACAAGAAGTTCCTGGAGAAATTAAAACACTAAAAGAAACCCCACAGAGAGTGGAAGCAGGGACAGGTAGCCTAAGAGGAGTGCAGGAAATTTTCCAAGCTGTCAGGGATCAGGTTAGAAAAAGTAAAGTCAGGAAATAAATAAATAAATTTGTCCAGGGACATCAAGGGCAACAACAACAACCTTCTACAGGTATGTCGGTGATAAAATGAAGACTAGGGAAAATATGTGACTTTTCCAAAAGGAAACAGGAGACCTAGTTACCTGAGACATAGAGAAGGCTGAGTTAGTTGACGACATTTTTGCCTTGGTCCTCACTTGTAAGTGGTCCAGTCACACCTCACAAGTCATGGAAGGCAAAGGCAGGGACTGGGAGAATGTAGAACTGCCTGCTCAGGGAGGTCAGGTTCAGTGAGCTGGCCCCAGATGACCAGGGGGATATGACACACCACGTGATGTTGCACTTATCAATAAAAGCTGGGAGAAAGAAGGAGAAGAGAAAAATTTGGAGTTATTGCATTTGTCTTCCCCAGTCGCTATTATGCAAGATGGAGCACAACTTTTTAGTGGACATGGCTGAACGTTCTTCTGCCAATTTTAAGTGGTGAATGAATTCCTCATTTTGCTTTGCTTGTGCACATATATTTTGCTTTCCATATTAAACTGTCTTTATCTCAACCCATGAGTTTTCTCACTTTGAGCATTCTGATTTTCTCTCCCATCCCATTCTAGGGGTAGTGGGCAAGAAGCTGTGCAGGGACAGCCACCCACTGGGGCTAAACCAAAACACTTACCCAAACCAAGATACTTTTCCCAATCTTTTTCCTTTTTCATCCTTGTTTGTGGAAAATTTGGAGAAATCTTCTAAAACTACATGAGTTTTCCCTTCCAATCACATTTAAAGACTCTACTGAGACTGATTTAATGTTGTTCATAGTAATTTGCAGGTATTCATTGTACAGCAGTGAATGCTATTAGAGCAGAGCTGACTTCAAGATATCAGAGAAAACCCAGAAAACCAGAGCAGATTTTACTACATATTGTATGAAGTAATATCATACAAAATAAAGGGAAAAATAAGTTTTACTATAGGCTATCAAAATCCACTGGGCCATTACAGTGCTGCCATTTGCATAAGCCCTGATTTTGGTTTCCATGATTTACAGCAAACACCAGTTATTTAAGTGTGTCATTTGTATCTCATGCATATAATTTCACTTCCATGTAAACATAGTTTTCTCATTTACATTTCATTGTTAACTCTACCTATAATCCACACAAAAAAGGGGGAGGGGGGGGAAAGACAAGCACATATGTACAACCCCCTAAGAGACTTTTAACCTCAGAATAGAGCATGTTGTATTTTGACAGCTGTCCTTTGAATCCCAAACTATAACCCCTCAGGGGACACGGCATTATGTAATTTTAGTGACAGCCCAATTGTCATTCAGCTAGAAAGAGGGATATTGTGATCTCAATGGAAAAGAAAAGCGATACTGCCATCTGTAAGCTTATAGCCCTTTTTCTTTGGTAATTTGTACCTCTCATGAAGGGTTAGGAGTGGAAATTACTACAAGCTGTTGAGTAAAATGACATCATTTTGCCACCCACAAAATGTTACGAGTTTGTCAGCCTAGCAAATGGCACAGCAGTAAGGAAAGAGCAGCCTCGTGGCAAGTGAGTGCTCTTTTTCCTGGAGGAAATGTATTTTCATTGTGTCAGCCGACCACTATCTCTGTAGGGCTCTGACCAACGTGGCCACAAACCCCAGTTTCAACAGTTGCTCTCTCCACTGTCTGCAAGAAAGGGATCTATAATTGCTGGCAATGCTACTCATTCCGTGGTCCTCTGATTCTTATGGTTCAGTCAAATGAAACAGAATTTTGTTTTCAGGCAATTTACTCTGAATTGTAAGTCACTATGTGGCAAAATTAATAAGTGGGCAAATTCACTTGTGCAATTAGAAGCTGTTAGGAAGAATAGGATAATATAGATTGAAGACTTCATGGATCATAAAGAAAGAATTTCCTGCTATTAATTCTGCAGCTGCTTTAATGTATTCCTCTTAATGATGGAATACTGGAGGCTATTTTTTTCCATGGTCGAATTCTCTTCCATTACACTGCACACACCCTGTTAAGTAACCTGCAGCTGCTTTTATCTGCCATAACGAATGCTGGTCCATTGTGATATCTGACACATTACAGAGCCCCTGTGATTTCTCCACATACCCTAAATAAAACCAAACTGAAGCTCAAGACCCAGAGGCTGCAAGCATGAGGACAATTTTAAAATATCCTGAGGTATCCAGAAGGTGAATGAAGATTAGGAAAAAAGAAACCCAAAAGCACTTATGTAGACAGAGTTACTCACTCATAGTTTTTGGCCAGCTCCACATGCTGTAAAGCAAGAAAAGTGGTTTTAATTATTTTTTAATCAGCACTTTCTCCCTGATCTGCCCTGCACCCTTCTGGTGGCTCATGACCAGCATACTCCAATATCCACCCAAAGAAATGTTGGACTCTGATGTTACTCTGTCAAAGCCAACTGCAATTAAGGGCACCAAAAAGAGCAATTTTTTCGCCTTCATTTTTCTCTTCTGAACTGCAGCACCACCTCTCTTTAGTAAAAGAGACCCACAACTATGAAGGACTGTAATTTTAACTGACAAGGTTGCCATTACTTAATGGATTTTTTTTATATACACTTCCAGTATGTCACATACTCTAATTTGGGTGTTTTGGAGCACCAATGAACTTTTTCCCCCTGTAACAGCTGATGTCAAATGCAGCATTCATGGTTTCACAGAAGAAAAGAGGAATGTAGAGAGATTAAAAATTAAAACAAATAGTCAACATTTTAAATGGGGGCTACCTGATTGAGATTTAAACACCAATGCATTCCTTATGTGTACTTTACTCCCTTCAAATTTGCTCTTCTTAAGAGCAGCTGTAAACTACTCTGGCTGGGAGATCCCACCTGAGTCAGCTGTGTGAATCAGGGACCCCAGGGCACACTGCACTGCAAAATGTTCCATAGCTGGGAGCAACCTGTCTGCAGTGAGAGGAGCTCTCAATACTTACACCTTTCTGTTGATAGTTTTATTCGTGGCAAGTAAGGCCAAGGTCATCAAAGTGGCAAATATTTTAGAGTATGATAATTTCTTGGCAAGATGGACACTTCACCAAAGTCAAATAGAAAGTTTTGTGCTTTAAAACAAGTGATCATTACCTAGAGAGTAAAAAAATGGTATTCAGGAGGCAAGAGCTTCACAAAGTGCTCAGGAAGCATTTGTTGACACAGTGAGAAGGTCAAAGAGAGAACACAGTGGGACTTTCCCCTAGAAACCAAGGAAAGGGAAGGTGCAGCACCCATGGACAAAACAGATGGGAAAAGAGAGAGGGAAAGGGAAATAATAAGGTCATAAAGCTTAAGAAAAGACAAATCTTCAAACAAGATGAAGTCATCAAGGAAGCCAAACCTAGCAGAGAAACATGCCATCATTGCCCTGAACACAGAGAGACGTCTATAAACTATTTGGAAATGGATATAATTTCTGAAGAAAAAGAAAACATGAGAAGACTTCAAATAACAGTGATTAGATTAGCTCTTTCTACCTCACCCTTAGTGATCTGTTCTCCTGCTTGGTGGAGAAGGACACCAAAGCATGATGCATGTTAAGCACTGTCTTCAACATATTTATTACTACTACACATTCATAAGATGGGAAGAGGGTCTCTGGTAGGATCTGTGGAGGGTTTTTTTGGATGCCTGTAACCAGTGCAGTTTTATCAGCTTTTCTGTCATTCTCCTTATGTGTCCAAATTGTTCCTAAGCAGAAACTTCTGTTTTGGGAACATTAGCTGTGCCCTTGCTATTTCAGTTTGCTCTAAACTGCTTTATCTATCAGAGATTTTAGAATCATCATCCTTAATGAGAAAGGCTGCTCTTTTTATGGACAGAATTTAATCTCATCTCATGAAACATGATCGTGTTTCTAGTGCATTTAGTTTGCTAGAATTGTATTAGGTCCCAATATTTCTGATCTAATCCTTGGGTAAATACAACTAAATCAGCGACTGTAGCTTTAGGCATTCAGCCAGGGAGAAATTAATTTTCTGTGCTGATGTTCTCAATGAGGTACCTCAAGCAGTTTAACAAAACTAAACATGCTAGTTTTCTTGTGAAAGCTCAGTCTGTGTGATAAAAACCAAACCCTTCCTTGACTGCCATCTTGCCAAGATACATAGACTATATGTGTACTTACTACAGGAAAGTATTGAATAAATATTTTTCCTTGGTGTGAGCTTGAACACAATTAATTAAAGCTCTGCATGTAGAAAAATTGAAATATTATAATTACACAGTTACATTTCTATACATTTTGAACAACTTAGATTTTATAGAAACTCTTTTGCATTCAAACACACACAGGGGCAGCTGCTCTAGAACTGTATAGGTAACTTGTCTTTCTCTTCCTACTTAGATCCATGTCAACTAATTCTTCCTCCAGAGACATGAGAAATACTCTGAAAATTAAGGAAAGACAATCAGTTATCCACACAGTTGTCACTGAGGCACACAGACTCTAATGCAGCATCCTGTAGGAAAACAGCAATAGCTTGCAAAGAGGCTGGAGCAACAGAAGTTACTGATGGCTCAAAACATCATCTCACCAACCTTTGAACAGTTTAATCTTGTTCCTTCTCATGCAGCACAACATGCCATTTGATCATGAAACAAGGAGACACCGAGGGCAGCTTGGGAACATTCAGACAGTGGCATAACCCACCAAAAATCCTGTTTACATGAAGAACAGTCTTAATTGAAACCCCTTAAACAGTGGCTACTGCCAGTTCCTCCTGCTCTTTTGAGGGTCATAAGATTCCTCTCAAAGACAGTCAGTCACCAGCAAACACCTCTCCAAAACTTCATTCTCCACAAACCTTCCAGGTCAATAAAATACCTTTTTTCCCCATCTATTCTGCTACTCAGCTTTCAGCTTGAAAAGGTGAAAGGGGAGACTTTTGCTCTGCTTTTACAAAACTCAAAATTAGTTTATCCTCACGTATTGCATACTGAACCTGCATTATTTATACCGATCAACAATTTCACATACTCAAAACCAGCAATTGCCTCAAGGTCTGACTTTCTTTTACACTGCAGAACTCTGAACCTCTGCAAACAACAGAAACTGAGCCATAACTACTTGCTTTTCATGTGGAGTCCCTGATGGCAAACAGATCATATCACTAAGCTAACACAACATGGGCACCAAACAGCCATTCCTGCTGGCACGGGGCACATGAGGAAGCACAAACCAGGTGTGTGTCTGGCCCTACAGAAAAAAATGAAAGGCACTTTACTCTCACACAAGATGCCCTGCAAAATGGATGTATTTTTTATCCAAATTACAAAGTTATCTTCAAGAAATACTAAATTCTTTTGGAAAGATTGAGTTCGAGTCACTATCTCAGTTTTACACTGCACTCTACAAGCATTAGGACAATAACAGGCAAGGGCTAAGCATGTTTTGGATGATTTGGGGTATAAGAGAGAGGAAACCCAGGGTTAAAATGCAACACTTGTTCACTCAATGTTTAGTCAGTGTGACACCAGGTTCAGATATAATGAATCCATTCTAAATATGTATTACATGAATTCCAGTGTAAACTTAAAATAACTCAAGCAAAGGGCAGAACTGTGTCTGCTGCCTACAGAATACTCAATGTACTTCAATGTATTGCAGTGAAAACAATGGTGAAGTGATAAATGTCTGTCATTAAGGCTGATGTGCTAAGAAGAATTTCTGCTTAGACATTCATCTGATGGACTTTACTTTCTTGGAAGTATATAGCTCGCTCTAGGACCTGAAGAAGCTTTCAGCCAAAAAGGAATCTCGGACTTTGAATCAGCCATGATAGAAATGACAGGGCATAAAAGAATCCATGAAACCACCTTTTTCCTCCTTGTGTGAATGAGATGGATCTGGATAAAGGCTGCCTGGAAAATAACATTTTGATCCCAGTATCAGAAGAGAAAGACATTTTGGCTGTACCTTGAGCCATCCATCCCATGTGTTTATGGGCTCTGGATTCTGTTTGATACAGAGCAGATCCTCCTTGAGGGGCAGCACCTATGACACAATGCTTGTTTCATCCACCTAGATGTGGTCCTAGATAAGGTTTCTTTCTCTGTTGTCTCAAAATGGGGGCAATCTGGGATTCTCTAGATAAGGCTGTGTACATAAAGCTTGTTTGGAGATGGAAGATATTTTTTAATGGAAGATCCTGCTTTGAAAGGGGATGTTTTATTGGCAGCATATGACTAGGAGGCAGTTGGCTCGAGCCTCTGGCACTCTCAGAGGACAGGCACTGTCTGCACAAACCTAGCTCAGACACCATCACCCAAAGTATCCAAACCACAGGCTGCAGTGCTACCAGGTTTGGTGAGACACAATAAACTCAAAACCTTTCTCATGAGCAGCTGTACAGTGACAAGTCTGTATTTTTGCTTGTCTGAAAAGAACTTCAGACTCAATCCGCGTGAGTGATGTGAGGATTGGTTTTTGAATACTTGCAAAATACTTTGGGAAAAAAAGGTATAAATAGCAAATACGTTTTGTTGAGCACTCCAGCATACAATTAATTTTTGCTTTATTCTTCTTTTAAGTTTGTTGTTTCCTCTTCCTTATGTTCACTCAAACTACTGTGAGATTACAGCTGTTAAACAATGCTACTTGGACATCCCTACTGTGTAGGAAAAGAAGAAAACATGGACTTTTACAGTGTAATTGTGAGAAATCATGTTAAAAAATAAGCTTTGTAATACCCGCTATTACTATTAACATCTCTTGTCACAATGACATCTGGTTTGGGACCTCTGTTTGTGGATAAAGTTCAGGTAGCAGAAGAAGGAAGTGCAGTTCCTTAATAAAGCTCTGTAAGTCAACACACGTCATCAGCTTTAGTGCAGTGAGTCACCTTTCCAAGCCTTTGCACGTTCCACATCTGATGGTGAAAGGAGACTTACAATTTCAGGTACTTTAACACAGCAACTACTACTCTTGGACTGCAATTACAATAATTACTACTGATTGGAAACCAAGTCATAAAATTGAGATGCATATTCAAGCTTGGAGGGCACACCAAGGGCTTTGTGTCACTCCCACATTTAGAGGTACTGTGCTTCCTCTAGCTGCTTACATCTTCAGCAGTTGTCCAAAATGAGACACTGCAAAGAAGGAGATGGGGATTTACAAGGCACATTACATGTCACATTTCTCATACTGACATGTCTGGAGTCCCGCTGAAGCAAATGGACCTGGGCTGTGAACTATTCATTTTACATGGTAATAATTGTGCAACACTGCATGTTTATAGCCATTCTTACAAGACACCTCCCTGATGTGCCTGGTACTTTAAGGCATTGCATTTCCTAACTTTGTCAGAGAAATACAGAGGAAAAGGAGAAAGGAATCAGTTCATAAAATACACTAAAATTCTGAAAAAGACACTGACAGAACGTGCTCTCAACGGTCTATGGAAGGCACTAACCACTGACAGGAAGAAAGCAAAAAATGTTGTTGTCTTGAATCATAAACCAAAGAAGAGCTGAAAAAAAACTCAAAGCCACGACAATCTGGAAAGAGGAATGCTGGACAGAAGAGCGTCCTCCTGCATTTCTGCATGTGTTCAGCATTGTCACAGCTGTGACAAGGTCCATGGCCACAGCCACACACGTTTTTACAAGCTGTAGTGCAAAGCAATAAGCAACACAAACCACTGGTAAGACATGGATAGCTGGGATGTGTTAAGATTGCAAAGCTTCCAGGTGGGACTTTTAAATTAACGGCCTGGAAAAAAAAGAATTCTAAGGTGGTATAAGTTGCAAATGGCACAAATGTTCTTAAAGTAGTGAACACCAGAGAAGATCACATGGAGCTTCAGTCAGCTGGTTATAAGTTAATTAAAATGTTTCAGACAGGTGCACGTATTTAAGTTAATGGAATCTTTTTAATTATCAGGCACCTGAGGAATATCTAATTTAATAGACTTCAGCAGAGTACTTCTTCAGGTATATTGATGTGTATTCCAATACTTAACTAAATATATAGATACATAAATATATAGAAATATGTTAATATTCAAGAGGGCAAAGCACTGGCCACAAAAGTTAATTTCCATAAAGGATAAAAAGAAATATTAAATAAAAGTCTTTCTTGCAATTATTTTTAATCTTTAACATGTTTTCAAATGCCAGTTAATGAAAGCAGCTTCAAGAAGTGGAACAAGGTTATTCTTGTGCTGAGCCCTGCACAGTAAATGGCCATAACTAAACACCTTTTAACTCTCTAAAACAGTATCTTCCCTAATGCTGGACCACTCATGGTTTCTGAATTGGAGTCTTCCCCAAACTGAAGGCAAAGCTCTGAGAAATGAAGCGAAATTCAAGCTGATGTTCCTGGACCTTCCAGACCATCCCTGCTTGTCAGACTGCCCATCCCACACATGGCTTTCTTTTGCTGGGGGCTGTCCTGGTGCTGTGCACGCACCATGTCACAAATTCTGGGAAAGCCTTCAGTGTCCTCTTAATCAAGAAAGAAAACTGCTTTTTCATGAGTGTATATAATTACTAATAGGAGGGAATTATCCACAAGCAGCTCAGAATAGCAATATTTGTCAAAAAGTTAAGTGATCTCTTAGATCTCCAGGTTTCTGATCTGTTTGTATCTTTAAAGGGACAGTTTCTGCTAAAACCTACAGAGCTGGACTAAATTAGAGGAGTCCTCAACTTGACCTGTAGCCAGAAGAAGGGTTATTTGCCTCTGCCACTTTCAGATGCTATTTTAAAGTAACATCATCATGTGCTCTCTCTCAGCCAGTGCAGTGTGTTCAGTGCTGTTTGCTCCTCGGTCTCAGAAATGCCTACAGGTGCATTTACCCGGTGTCAGCAGATTAACTCACTGGGGAGGGGAGAGAAACCACAAACAGCTGTGCCTGCCCCCGTAGAAAGGAAGTGATACAGCAGCTGTGTTACCCAACTTCTAGAATCCTTTACTCTAAAAATTAGGCTATTATCTGGTGCAGTTATCAGTTACACGTTTTGGGTGTTGTCTTAGCTTATTTGTGGTGAGAAAGGGTGTGAAGAAAGATGAGCTGAGTGCTTAAAGCCCTCTGAGCCATTGTTACTGCTGTACATGTGGAAGAAACTCTCAGAGAAGCTGAGGGTCCCAGTGGAAGATTCACTGGTGGCACCCACCTAAAAGTGAAAGACTGGGATGTTGCCAGTGTTAGTAGTGATAGGAAGAGTCCCTTGAACTCTTTGAGATAGATCTGTTGTGAATATAGCATAGTCATCTGTGAGTAGATAAAAGGTGCTATCAGCTGCCAAATGTATCCTTAGGGTATAGATGGAGATATTATAAACTACTGTCTGATAATCACAACTGCAGTGGAAAACATGGATAGCCTTGACACCCCAATACCAAACCTCCTCCATTCTGAAACACAACTTCTCTTGTGGTCTCCTTCCTCCTGTTACTTGGGACTGATTAGTGTTTCGTGGCATTTCCAGGTCAGAAAGCTCACAAAAGCATTTTGGACCTCCAAACATGCTTCTACATGGTCAGAGTCCTGCTGCACCTAAGGTAGCCATACATTTTGATGTCTTTCTGAAAAGATATTTATGACCACACTCCCTTGTGACCTCACGAGAAAGTCTTTAACTTCCTCACTTCATGCATTTGCCCTGGGAATCCAAGGTTCATGTTATTTACCTGTATTTTGCTACTGATAAGACAAGAAATCTACAACACTTTAAAGAATTAAATGACATCCATCTAAGATGGATAACCAGTTTCCTCAAATCCTTCTGAAAACCCCTAGAATCCAAATGAAAAGCAGAAATGAATCTTAAACAAAGTTAATATGACACCACAGAAAGGAAGTTTAAGGAGACATTAGCTGGGAAGGAAAGAGGCACAGTGAAAACTCAACAGGCAAGTTGACTCAATAACACATCATTAAAATAAAAGTTATTGCTTTATATCAAATGACAAACAAGTTGCAGCACTGCCAAGGCTCATATGACTGAATGCTTAGAAACATGAGAGTTATGATTACAGACTGAACCCCAATACCTTAAGGGGAATGAATACCATTGGGTTTTTAAAGCCATTAAAGTTGGTGACATGTTAATACTGGAAACAAAGAAACGCTCAACCACCACTTACCTGGCTGGCAGAAAATCATGACGACCTAAGGAGCTCCTGGTCACACCATTCCTGCTCTCTGCTCCTCCCTTTCCTTTTGTGCTGGCACAGCTGTGCATGCTTTCATCTGACAGAGCCCATCGGGGCACTAATGCTGCTGGCAAACCCCCAGCACAAGGGAAGGGCATCACAGCAACAATTAGTTGCAGGTGGGGGTCGCTGCTCATCTCCACTGGGAGTCCTGGCAGTCCATGGAGCACCTCTCACCTTGGCCCTGCAGACAATGCCTGCCAGAGACTTGCAAAGTGGCTCTCAGCCCACAGCACTGGTCTGCCCCATCATTTAGGTGCCCCAAATGCCCTTGCATGGCATGGCAGTCTCTTTAGTCAGGAACAGGGGTGCCACAGTGAAGAGGTGGATTTCATTCACAGGACACTGGATGGGTTGATTTCTTCCAAGGGTGGTTGTGTTTTGTAAAGAAAATAGTTATTTTTGAGTTTGTCAATTTCTTATTTTGCCTTGTGATCTAATGTAGCTTTTTTTCTTTCCTTCCCTGGCACCTGGCACCAGATTAGCTATTAGTTATATATAGGGCAAGTAAAAAAGGGCTAAACTATTAAAATAAAAAAAAAAGAGAGAAAAAGGAGATATGGGAAAGGTGTGGTCTCTTCCTCTGGTGCTAACTTTAGATGTGATAGGATAAAGTGGGAGTGAGAAGACAGGAGGCTGAGATGGGCTCATGGACAAAGATAACAGTATAAGTACATTTTGGATGTCCAAATTTTATAATAATATTGTTGATTCACAGGAAGTCATTATTTTCCCACCCTGAAAAATACCTCAGAAATCAGTAACTTCCTCATATCTTGGTCTGGTGGTTATGAAACATTTTATTGTAAGCCATCTTCATGTTGTTTTTTACTCCATCCTTTCAGTAAAGCCTAACTTTAGAACTCAAAACACCAGGAAATTTAAAGTTTAAAAATCAGCAGTAATTTTGTGTCCTTGTGTGGAAGGAATTAGAGCCCTAAATTGGATGTGATGCTGCATGGAAGCCAGCTCTGAGATCTAAAAAGTAGCATGATCAAATAAATAAAAGTGGAATTTGAATTAAGCACTTGTTTTAGGGGGGAAGCGTGTGCCTCTGTGACACCTGCAAAGAGCATGTTGCAAGAGCTAAAGAGCAACACAAGATACAATAAAAGCTCAAATGAGAGGTTTGGATGAAGTTACGGAAAAGACAGGTATGCAGAGAAGAAGTGGAAGGGTCTCAATAAAACTGAGCTGTATAGACAGGGAAGAGGAAAGAATAACAAAAAATAATCTTTACCATACCAGGCTGGAAAGATGATTTCTGACATTGAAACAGACCAAGAAGTAAATTTGACTCAAGGCATATAAAAGAAGCAGAACAAAATAACAGGCTCCAATTTCTCCTTAATCTGAAGTAGGTTTAGCACTATGAAGTCCAGCTTTAGTGGACAAACCGTAACATCATTTCTCACTGCTGCCCACTCTAAACGCCCTAACTTGCTATATTATTTTGTTAAATTAAACATATTTATGAGTTATATTTCATTAGTCATGATGAGCTTTGTGTCACATAGAAATTTATCCTTATGGGTGTTTCAATTAGATTCAACATGTTATTTAGTAAGATGTCTGTTTTGTCCAAAAAGCCATGCAAATAACAGCTGTACAGCTGTAACATAGAGTTATCATCTCTGTGAAGTCTGAGTTTCTCTGACTAGATGGCAGAAGGACCTTCTCTCAGATAGAGCCATGATACAGTCAAAAGGTCAAACTTTGATATAGGTTTTGTAAGAGAATTTGCCTCAGGTGTTCGTGTTTTTTTTTTTTTTTTTTAATTCTTGAGCAGGATCCACATGAAACACAGCAGCATGGATATGAACAAGTGGTCACTATTTATAGGCAGAATAAGACTGGAGAGAAACAGGTTGAACTGTCAAATGCAGACTGTTGTGAGCTCATTACACATCACCCAAAATACAGGATCTGAATACTCACTCACTTTTAAAAACACAGCACTTCACCTGAGAAGACCTTAACCGGCTCAAGGATGTGTGTGCGTTCTTGAGCAATGCTCACCTCAACACTGAACTGTCCTCAGGGTTTTGTCAGTGTGGCTTTGGCACTCAAAAAAAGCCTGCTGCATTAGGCTGATACTATTAGCAGACTGCTTAAAATAACTGGCTGGCTATCACTATGTGTTACACTAACTGATGAGTGCCTGACTCTTCCTCCTCCACCACCTTCATCTCCACCAGGTAAAGCCTGCAAAGCACACCTGGCATTGGTTGCATCCTGCTGTTTATCTGTGGCAGACAAGCAGCAACCCCTGTGCTTCCAGAGCTGCAGCCTCTCCCTGCACTGGTGATAAGTTACTCCTCGAGTCCTTTTTGCCAATTGTTCTTGGCAAAGGGACCAGGGAAGACTATTGTTGTTGCTGGCTGTTATCTCTGCCTCTGACTGCACTTGGCAGAGGTGCAAATCCATCTCTCTGGTGTGGAAACAAGCTGCTGGACTCTGGATGAGTCAACTCATTAATAAACAAAGAGTTGCAAAGGAAATGGGGATCAGTCTTAACAAAATAAATGCTTTAGAAGTTTATTGGATGCTAGGGTGTTTGTCCTCCTCAGCATGACACTGCTTTATCTCGGGCCCCAGCCTTCCTATCAGAAAACAGGGAAGTTAGTAGTTTATCAAATTTTAATCAGCTTAAATGTTGATATATTACTTACATAGCATGGAAAGTATTTTCTCTGTTGTCACTGGTGAAAGTGGGTTATTTTTAATTATTCATTTATATCTGTTTCTATACCTTCCCCTGCTTTGTGGAGTATGCCAGTGCTAACTGTGAAACCTGCCATCACCTACTGCTTACCCTGTCTCTGTGAAGGAGCCCATGCCAGCTGCAACATGGGAAGCTCAAGACTGAAGTATTAAATTCTCATGGAATTCTCTTCTGTGCTGAAGCAGAAGCATGTGATCAGATTCAGGAATGAGGGACGGGACTTGCAGGAGGGGGGGTTGCAGCTTTTGGCAGAGGGGTTGGTGGGGTTTGCTTTGTGTGCCTTTTTTCTTTTTTTCTTTAAAGGAGAGTACGTTTGTACTCTTTGCCCATAGCTCACTGTTGGCCAGGAAAGATTTCTTTTGGATTGGACCTTAGTGTTTGTCCAGCAATACTGTTACAGGGGTAAAAAGAATGCCTTGCTCAGCTTTCTTGATGCTCCTTATACCACCCCTAAAGACAGCAATCTCACTTTTCTTGTGCCAGTAGTGGGAAAGACACACGACTTCCTCACCTGCAAGGGGTCCACAGCCACATGCCCTTCCCTCATGATCAGAAGCCAATCTTGCTCTCCAATAGACACTTCAATGGTCAGTCCCCACTTAAGCACACAACTGTTCCAGTGGTGTTAAAATAAATCAAGATAGAGACATTACACTTCAGAAAAGCTAGAAGCAAAACCAGCTGTAGGCAAACATGCTGCTGGGCTATTCAACTCCACAGAAAGACAAGCTAGTTAGATAGAAAGCTTAATCACACTGAGCTTTTAATAAGCAAGAGCAACAAAGTATCACAAGTTTGCCACAGAGAGCAGACACCTCAATTTTCAATACCTTTGCATGGTAAACTTATTTCAAAGCCCCCAAAGTAATTCCAGTGGCATGGATATACTTGCTTTATGGGGGAAAAAATGGGATTCCTTGTACTTTTTAATAAAAGCATGTCCTCTCTCTCTCTCCTCCAAGTCAAAGCACCCTATAGTTTCCTCCCATGGCATCTGTCAAAGCCGTGCAGGATCCAATGTGACCCTGCCTCCCACAAGGTATTTCTACCAAAGAGCACTGCTAATTCATCCTGCCCAGTAGTCACTGTGTAAGTTTGAACCTGGAAATAAATCAAAGATGACCAGCCATGTGCATTCTCCTCCTTGAAAATTCTGGGAAATGCACAGGAATCTTCATCTATCCTGAAAAACAGCACAGTGCAATAGGATGGGGGAATCTTCAAGAAAAAAAGAATACATCATCATACTTCTGGTAAAACACAGGTGTTCTTTTGTTAATGCATCCCTAGATTTCCTTAACTAATAAGAATTACATAGCAATTGTTATACAACACACAATGTGAAATAGATTGTTTAAAGAACTAAAGTCCATGGAAAGCACATACCTAAAGATAAGTGTCTGATGAGGTGCCTTCATCTGTGTTGGAAAGTGTTGTGCAAAGCATAAGTAATCAAGAATTAGGAGAGCTCATAATGAAATTTGCCCAAGAAAGCCAACAGAAAGTTTCCTTCAATGAAGTGTGGACAATTTTACCAAAAAGTTCACCTGCGAAGCAGCTGGTCAATGGCAACCTGTAGTGTGGACAACAAATTAGTTGTGTTATATAAAAACCCCAATCTCTTTAATCAGTTATAAATGTCAAATAGATACATTTTCTCTCTACTCTTGGATAATAAAGAGGTGTGAATAGATGTATGATTTACTTTCTCTGTGCTGTTTACTCTGTTGAAGACTGCACCCCCAACTTCACACCTCTAAAAATTTGTCTCTACATACACACTTCTCCAAACTGCATTTGATTTTCACAGTCCTTTTCTTTTCCCTTCTCAGTCATATCTCTTCTGAGATGAAGCAGACTGTATTTAGTAGTCCATGTGAGTACATACATATCAAGGTATTACATTATTTTATGTTTAGTACTGCTCTTTACTCTTAATACAATGTAATTTCCCATATATCTATTTGGTTTTCAGCCAACACTGCATGATGGAAAGACCTTTTCACTCAGTTTCTCACAGCCACATCTGCATCTTTTTCCCAGCTGGTTTCAGTGAATTAATATCTACTATATATAAATAGTCAACATTGTTTTCTAAATCACATTACACTGCAGTTGCAGCTCCATCATTGTGTCAGATTGCCTGATCTTTGTTAGGGCCTTCCACATTTTCCTTCACCTCCTTTCTCAATGTGTCTGGGTAATTTCTTTGGGGCATGTGTTGATTTTACCATCCCACTGCTTGTGCATTCCTCCAAATCAAACATTGGAGAGCACCAGCGCAAACCTTGGGGGAACTCCACTTAACCTTACTTAAACTCTATGAAAACAACTTGCATCCACCTTTTCCGCTATAAAGTGTTAGACCATCTACCATAAAGTAAACCAAAGTGACCTTTTCAAGTTAAAGAAAGAAATAAAGATGGGGGGGGGGGAAGTCAGAACTGTGCAACAGCTAATAAAGGCTTGTTGAGGAAAAGCACACTTAGGGACAAGATTGGTAAAAGATGAATGTTAGAGTTCACAGGACATCATTGCTCACTGGGAAGCCAAGCACAAAACAGAAATGAGAGGGGAGAAATCACAGAAGTGGGAACAACTCTTGAGGGTGAGTCCCACACCAGGCAAGGAGGCCGTACACATGATGTCCAGTCTCTTGGTCACACCACCAACACATGATATGGTGAAAGAAGGAACTAATCATTGCTGGAAACCTGCATGTCCTAGAGAGCTTCATCTCCTGCAAACCCAAAGGCAGCTCTTGTACCCATTGCCAAGGGTTTATGAAAGGTAAAAACCAAGTCATAAAAAAGAAAAAAAAATAAAAAAGAAAAAAGTGAAGGAAAAAGCGTGCTAAAACTCTCCAGTCCTCCCAGGTGTAATTACAGAAAATAACAACAAAAATAAGGTGGCTTTTGGCACTTTTGGTGTTCTGAGGTGTTTACTGTTTCGAGTCTCGACTGCGGTAACGTGTAGGACGCATAAACAGTGAAGTTGGCCAAGCAGAACGGGCACGCAACCTGCTAATTGGGGAAAGGCTGCCTGAGCGTCCGGCCACTGGTTGACGACACAGCAGCCCCCACAAAGTCAATTTTAATTCTGATTTTTTTTTTTTAAATAATTATTTTAAATGCTGGCTCAGCCACTGGTCTAAAAATTAAATGAATGCCCATTTGATAGGCAAAAGGAATGTTTTTTATGAATATGTATTAGCTTTCAACCCTTCTCTGTTTATAGCATTTAATAGCAAGAAATACAGGAAAATGATATGGCTGCAAACACCTTATCTATGTAGTACTCCTATCTCTACAGTTTTGGTTTTCTCCTTTTCCTTAGTTACACAGAAGTTACAAAGATTCCAGGAGCAAGATATGGTTCTTACCACAAAACACAGTTATTCCACTAACACAGACGGGAAAAAAAACCCTTGAAAAATAAACCACCAAAAACCCCGCTAGTACATTTGGATGCACAGCACAGTTACCTGTTGGCAAGAAGCACAATCTGAGACTTTTTCTTTCCCTTTCAATTTTACAGCAAATAAATTTGGAACTTTCATGACTCAATTACTTGCACAGTAAGAAAAGGTGACAATCCCGTTTTCTATAGATGTTAAAAAAAAAAAGAAAAAAGAATGAATTCTGCTCTTCGCTAATAAATTCCATGTTTTAAAAGAAGACATAAATAATAGATTGCCTCTCCCAGATGATATATCCTAAAATACACTTTGTTTCCACGCAAGATGACACTTCTTGTGTCTTCTTATCTAATCTTTAGGTGTTTACACTCAGTTCAATTTCTTTTGATCAAAGGGCTTAGCAAAATAACAATACAGATATTATAGAATACCAAGACATACTGACTTCTATTTTGCTTTACTTGACTCTCTGGGACTGGTTTTTCCCCCTCTTTCTTCTTTATGATCCTATAATGGAGTGAGGGTCTGATTTTCAGCCCATGTTTTAACTAATTGCATGGAGCCACAAACACTTTGAGTATTAAGTAGGTAAGCAACACACTTCTAATTGTGAAAGGTGGCAACAGAAATAATGTTTCCCATTGTAAATTATCTGACCTTTCAGTTAAACATCTGTTACTGCCTTAATGGCCACTAATGGGGATCTAGCAGCAGAAATAATTTACTGCCTTTTACTCCTTTAGGATTACATCGCCAACTCAGCAATGAGCTGAAATGAAGCCAAAGGGACAGGATTGGTGAAAAGCAGAACATCAGGTACTGTGGGAGGCTTGAATCCCATCACCAGAGGCTGTTTGAAAACAATGGGTGGTGAAACCTGTTGGGCTCTACCAAAATAATTGTTGAAACTATTAGTTTATCACTTCTTTATTATGAGCCAAGAGTAGAGAAAGCAAAACAAAAATAAATTCACCTTCAGGTATGCCTGTTTTATGCACCAAGGGCTGTCAGGTAAGAAAAGAAAGATCTATTTAACAATAAACTGAATTTAAACTTCATTATTTTGGGGGTCATGTACAGAGCCACTGTGACATTTGGTGTAGAAGACAAGACAGTCTTACTACCTACTCTTTACAGGTAGTATGAACCAGTCTGCTGTTCACAAAGCATGTCATGACCCATGAAACATCCTAAAGCTGTTTGACCTCATTACTGATGAGATGCCTTCCAATTTTAGATGCTTGAAAAAAGCTAGTTTTGAGTCTTGATGAACGAATCAAAACTTGATACAGCAAACAGGATCAGAATTTTTACTGTTTCATAAACTTGCAACAATAGATTTAATTTGACAAAGATCTAATAACATGGGCATGAAAGTTCAGTGGTACGAGAACAGCGATTACATTAATCACATTACTTCACCACAGTTCAGTGTCATTAAAAATGAGGAACTACTCACTTGTGTCCTCGAGAAGTCATGCCTGGTCACAGAAGCTGTAGCTAAATTCTATTGCAGTGAAGTTAGTGTGAATTTTGCTAAAGGCTTTGACAGGAGCAGGATTCTGTCCTGCTGTTTTCCCTGGCACAAACACAACGTGGAGACATGCAAACCTCTCTGCTGAGTCCAGGTCTTTCTGGCCAAGGGATTCCTTGTAAATGCTGAACGTGCTTCCAGATGTAAAGTGGAAGCGGCAAGAGCTCACACACCCCTGGAGCTGGTAGAACTCTGTCAAGTTCTCTCAGTGAAGTAGCAAAAGAAAAACATCTCTTAGAAAGTGATATGATTTATACATATATTCCTATTAAACAAGAACTAGCTCTTTTCTTAATCAATTAAATGGAATCTATACCTTTCCTTCTAAGAGTGTTTTCTTCGAACTTCACCCAGATGCAAGAATGAGGGCAAGTTCAATTAAGAGCTTCTGGTTTAATTCTATTTCATTTTTGATCTGCATTGATTTGCTGTTTCCTTGCTGTGACATCACAAATTTATAAGTGCAAGGTTGCCTGTGCTACCTTACTAAAATGCTTCCCTTTGGATCCAAACACACACTTATCAGGAGAATTTTCAATTTGTTTGATTACTAAATACCTGAAATGAGCTCTTCAAAAGATCCAGAGCATCAACTCTTTTCCCAGGAGCAGCATTTCACTTTTTTTATATGCCAATATAATGTCTATCATACAACCCAAATTGCAATCTCTTCTAAGAACCATTCAAACACAAATTAACAAGTAAGCTGAAGATTACTTTGACAGAGAACCTTCCATGTGTTTCCTCCTCCTTCCTTTGCACTAATAAACAAAACAGAAAATTAATATGGACAGCAGACATAGTCATTCCAGAGTGACAGAAATGGGACCAGGATAATGCTGGCAAAAATCGCATTCATTGAGGCTCATGAGAGAGAAGGAAATATGCTTTTCCACCACTCATTTTTCCCCATACATTTTCCTGTTACATCACATTTCTCAGACCATATTACTGGCTTTACTTCACAGAGGTACAATGGAAAAAAAATAAAAATCTTTATTATACTTTCCTATCTCTAAACAAATTTGAGTCAAGGTACTTTGCTGTCAGGTTCCTGTTTCTTCTATGCACAGTCCGTATGATTGCTAAGGAAAGCCCATTAAGAAAGAAGGGTTGTCTGTCAGTGGACAGAGGAGGATATAAAAGCACTTCATTGTTCCTGCTCTGAAGAAAAAACAATTTGCCACAGCCAGACCCCACTCCCAGCAGTGCCAAGTGCCTGGTAATTTATTACCCCTGGATGTCTGATTCCAAGTGAAGGAAACTGAAATGTCATACCTTCATTCATTACACCGTCTCATGGAATTATTTTTTCCGGATTCCTGGGAAGTTGAAATATTTGAGAAGAATATCAGGAACTGTTGTTTTAGCCGGTTTGGTGAGTAGATAATTGCCTTCCAACTCTATTCTTTCAGGAAATGATGTGAGTGTTGCATTGTTCCTAGACGGGGGCAGCAATGTTTTTTAACAAGACACATACATACATATTTTTAAAAGAAACAAAACACAATAAAAACATGCAGTCTAAGCCACTGTACTGAACCAGACTTTTTGAATCTGGTGCAGATAAGAGGCTGGCCCAGACAACATGTCCACATTTCACATAACTCAGAGCATTCTTTAGAAGGGATGTAAGCAACACTTTTTGTTGAAGGGGAAAAAAAAAAAAGAAAATTCAAACAAAACCTTTTATGATGTGAGAGTAAAAAGCTCATTATGTTAAGTGATATCAAACATGACCAGAAAAGACCCTAGGGAGACATTACACTTTCTTTATTGGATTCTGTGGGACAAACTAGCCTGGGAACTTGAAAACAGAGGGAAGGTGCACGTGGAAATCACATCATATATGAAGAGTAATTTCTTACCGTGTGAAAATTATTTGGAAATAGTTTTCAGCTTAAGTTTCTCTTTATGGCAGCCCTTCCAAAGAGAGTATACTGAGGCAATAACCTACAGTAGCACTAATACAATAGCTGCTGGATAACCTCCTTGCAGAGGTATGTGGTCTCAGTCCAGTTATGAGGCCACAGGCAAAGTGTAATGAGGACTGCAACTTGTAACAACAGGGTCTCCTTCTTGAGCCTCTTTCTTTATTTTGACTGAAGATAATGGCAACAATTCAACTAAGTTTTTGAATTTCAATTCAACTTTTTGATAAAAGAAAAATTGGACCTAGAAAGGGTATAAAGAGGGGATCACTATTTCTGCTAAGAGATAAAGGGGCAGCAGGCAGAAACTCTGCTATGACTTACCATGCTCCAGTTTCACCACCACACACTTCTCTTGGACTTGCATCCTCTGAAAAATCCCCGAAAAAACATGCTGCATTTTGTGACCCTGTGCTGACAGTGACCACCTCAGTGGCAAACACGAGCTCTACAACACCCTGATGCAGTGGGCTGCATTGTCCATTTCCTTCCTACTTCAACATCTGGCTAAGAAACAAAAGTCAATAATTAGACAGCTTTGTTACATACAATTCTATCTGTTCATGGATGTTTTAAAGGAAACTGCATTTGCTGTACCATCTGCAAGTCACAGCTGCAAGAAGTTTCAAAACACAATGCATCCTTTTAAAAATATGTGTGTGTGTATATATATATATATA
>VXBX01003166.1:229740-245762 GCA_013400415.1 Scytalopus superciliaris | reverse complement strand
TGTATATATATATGTATGTGTATAAATATATATATTTGATTTTTTGTTTGTTTGTTTGATTTTTGGGTCTCTTTCCACAACCGGAGATGGTAGCCACAGTTTAGGCCCACTTCTCCTGCATACATGGATACACAAAAAGCATTAAACAAAATGGGAGAAAAACGCTGTCCTACAGTAGGTATCTGTGCAGGATTTGTATTCTACACTCAAGGTGCCCTAGACAATGAATTCATCACATTGGCTGATACAATGAGTGTCTCCAACCTTGCCCAGGACATAAATATCAAAGTCCTGTGAGCTCCAAGTTCTTCTTGATTCCAGAAAATGTTTCCATTGTTGGGATGTAGTGCAGGCTGCTTGTTCTAAAGAAATTCTTGAACTCTTGAGACTTTGATAATTTAAAGGATAGTCCCTCCTTAGGATTCCAAAAGCTAATGAGTTGCTTGAAACCAAGCTGCTACCTAGGTGTACTACTGTAATTCTACTTTACAATTATAAACATTGTTTGGTAAATAATTCCTAAATCGTGTTCAATTTTCTTTCAAATGAGTACATTGGAAGGATGCACAGTATTTCCTATTTATGTAATTCAGCTTAGAAGCTTTCTAGTTGACATAGTAAATACTGAAACATATTTAGAGCCATCTGGAGAGAGGATTTTCAGGAACTGGAATATATATTTAATGAGGGTAAAAACATCTGGAAAGGACAAACTTGGGTTCACTAATAAAGGACTTCCTATGACCTCGAGCAATCCGGAACTAAATTTCTCAGAGCCAAAGCTACTGAAAAGTGCTGTGCATATTCTAGAACATGTTGCAGCAAGAGGTGTATTTGCATATCCTAGTTTGGGAGGGAACTGGCTAGATACCACCCCAGAAGGTTTGCAAAGCAAACTTGCCAATTCATCTTACAATCAATTCAAGGATAACTAAAAATGCTTATCCAGGTCCTGCAATGTTTGCTGCAGCAAGACCAAAGGTTATTTATTTCCAGATTATGGAATGCTGGGACCATGTGTCATGAAATGCTAGGTAAATTAATAGATTATATCCATCTCAAAATGTTAATAATGAGCACCACACAAAAGCCATAAATAGTGCTTTGGTTCTCACTAAATTCCATTACATCACATTAAATGCAAGGTCTGCTAAAAGAAAAAAAAAAAGATACTAGTTGCAGGTCTCCTTGTATCCACCCAGTGAGTCATTAGTGGAGAAGACTGAGGAAATGCAAGGTTTTATTTTAAATTACAGTTTTAAAATAAAGCATTGTCCACCCTTCAGTGCAGTTGTCTTGAAAGTTCATATTGAAAGGTTTATCTTTTTCTTCACAGTCTGTAAAATGATGTAAAATAAAAACCTGAACCATCCATGGTTTTATTTGGCTCAGACAAAGCATTTAATGTGGCAAACTGAAAGCTAGGTGGATAGCTCTATGTGATTCCTAGTTAGGAAAGCACAAGTCTGAGCCTAGATTTTCAAAGTTACAGCTTTAAGCTCAAGCAGGACCTTTGCAAGATTTTCTTCTTTCTATTGCTCACTATTGTCTTGAGTAGTTTTGTTCCTACTTATATAGTTATACATATATATATATATATATATATATTACTTATATATGACAGTGCAAAGGTATTGCACACAGTACTGTACACTATGCAGAGCTGGAAGGTACATCTGTGTGGAGCAAGGTATTTCTACAAGATTTCTTTCAATCCTTATAAAACTCCCTTTGTTAATTGCTTCTAAATAGATTTTGATGCTTTTGGCTCCTCCCTCTTCTTTTAAATATTGGAATTCTTGAATAATCTTTGACTAAACTATTTATGAAACTTGTGTTCTTCATTAAAATCCTACTACAGCAGCTGCAATTCCACCTTCCTGTAGATTCTGCTGCATCTTGATACACAAACCAGAAGTTTGACCAACAGCATTGAGTGTACTTTACTACTGAGCATTGAGCATCTTTACTACTTTGAGAAGTTCATTTAATTAATAAGCAATTAAAGGAACTGGCCTATTTTAAAAATGTGTGCTAGGATGACTTTGTTCACCAGTTCTACTTGCAGAAGATCCCATTTTGTTATTAAGGCACAATCTCTACCAATAAGCATTAACTTTTGCCTCAAACCCTCAGAAAACCTAATCCATTAAACAACGAGCAGTGTAAGAATGCAGCTCTTGAAGGTTTTAATCTCCTACATTGAGTGTAACATCAATTATAATAAATCTTACCTAGAACACATGAGAACTGCAGACAGCATTGTTCAGGTCAGCACACATTACATAAGTAACTTTAAGAGTGACTTGTTCTAAGTTTTTTTGAGGACTAATAGGGCAAAATGCCATTGATAAGCAGTGTCACTTAATATTTAAATGTAGCTTCATCCACAAACTGTCTTTTAGTTCCACAAGACACCGTGTTACAACTGAACAGCAGCATTTACATGTCATACCTCCTACAAAACCAGGCTTCCTTCTGTTCCTGCTCCAGCCTGCACTGACACCTGCTGGGGAACATTTGTCAATCCCAAAATCCACCCCCTTGAGACATACTAAGCTTTTCAACTCAGCAGTGAACCCATACATGATTTAATTCACTGTCTGATTATGCCATGTATTTGCTATTTAATCTGACTACTGAAAAAAACTACACATTTTTTGAGGAAAGATTTAACAAGCCATAAATTATTAGAGAAGATGTGATGTTCCAGTTTTAATTCTCTACTTTTTCTATTAAAAGTATCACCTAGTGTCACATAGAAAGCAGCAGAGGAAGAACATGTAAATCAGCATTCTCCCTCATTCCTAAGGTTAAAATAATGTGAGAGGCCTTAGATATAAAACATTCCAAGAAGAACAGCACATGTGTTCATTGTTAATATAAGGCAGTTTAAAAAACCCCAAACTCTTAAGTGACTTCTCAGTTCCCCAATTTGTTATTGCTCCCAAACACAGCAGCAGATTTCATACAGCAGTTCCAAAGAAGACACCAGCTTCTTGCTATGTGTTCATCAGAACAGAAAGACTAAGCAAATATTCCAGAGGTTACATGAGACCCAGCCCCACCTCCAGTTACAAAGAACAGTTAAACCCACAGTTCAGCATAATAAACAGTGCTAATAGTTAAGCAAAAAGTTATACACAGTCTGGTACAAAGACAGACTGCAAAACTCACTTGTCATACTAGAAGGTAACTTAATGTTGAGGATCCTTTCCAGCCCCTATAGAATCCTAAAGATATTTAAAACTACAAATTTCAGACATGTACCATTGCCACTGTAAGTTAAAACACTTCCTTCAAGCACCAGTGGCATATAACCAATTTTTAAATAATTCATTTTTCTATTTTTCCCAAATGGCAGAGACTATGAATAACAAGAATTTGAATCTTGCAAAGAAAGTCACACTGTGGAGAATTATTGTGTCCAGACAGACCACAGCCCCACCTTGATAAAAAACTGCAGAAGGTAGGAATCTTTTTTCATCAGTCAGATGTGTTCTGTTTTGACATAGTATTAGACACACCAGGTATTGGTTGGGATTTTTTTTAAACATTTAGGCAGAAAAAATAGGTTTTCCTGTTATTGTTGCAAGTTCCTTCAAAGACAAGAAGCATTTCCAAGCACCTCAAAACCTACAGCATATCATACATTAAAAAAAAAATAGTACAAGTTACTACATGAAATATTTCAGCAACAGACAGTTTTCACTGTAGTCTCCACAATGAATAACAGTGGCCCAAGAGGGAAATACAGACTGAAGAAATGTGCTTTTAAATGATCTTCAGCATAAAAGATTATTCAGCATAAAACATTCTGAAGGAAGAATATCTTTTCAGTGTCAGTGCTCAGAGGCTTTCCAAAGAATCAGGAGCACGCATCCCAGGTGGTTTTGGAAATACCACTTTATTTTCCAGCGAATATCCAACTTGTAACACTTTCATCATTGTTTAAGAGCCCTCAAATTCAAGAAATACTAGAATCTACAGCTCCAGTGCACAGTTAAATCGATATCTAAATCTTAATACAAATTATCAGTGCAAAAATAAAAATGAATTCAGTATGCAGTTAAATGCATTTTGTTACAAAGATATTTGGGCTTTGAGCACATATATGTCAAATAATCTGGTAAGAGAGAAGCCACTTTCAATCTATGATCCAGATGAAATTATTCCACATTTATTCCTGATTCTGAAGACAGGCAAGAACTAACTTTTTCTTTTCAAATGAAAAGTCCAAGCTTAGTTACAACATTCATCATGGGTACACAAGCTGAGAAATACTACAGAAGTCACCTTCTATTCAGACAGGAGCTGTTCTAAAAGAGGCTTTCCTATTTTTCATGTGTGGGATACCTTTGAGACATCTATGCCTTTTCCATCCACAACAGAGAATTAACAACATTCCAGCGTGCCTCAGTGTTGGCAAGTCCTCTTTTCAGTCCAGATACATGATGATGATTGATGTAGCTGTTGGGCCTACAGTAGCAGGCAGAGCAGCTTGGCAGGAATTCAGTGTTATTGAAAGAAATCTCAAATACTTATTCCATCTCCTCTCCTAGCTTTAATCACACTATCAACATGCTGCCAGGAACGGAGCCTTGACACCAAGCCATAAGCTTATACAAGCAACCATTGTTGGTACATTACTGCTGCAATACAGGTAAAGCATAAATTCTGTTTATTTTTACCTGTTTCCCTTCTACACTGGACACCAGCTAAATTATGGAAAGATATTTCCTCTACTAACGGTTAGCTTGCAGCAAATTTCATTAAGGTACTACGTCTCATTTTCCTTGGTTAATGAACTGATTAAGTCCTGTGGTTACACTGCTGTGAACTGCAAGGGTTGAAGGAAAGAAAGCAATACAGGAGTTTCACATACTCCATAAGGCTAACAGTCAGAAAGCAGATCAGGACTACAGGCATTTAACCACTAATCTGCTCATTTTTGATGCAGCTAAAGAAACAAAAATCCTACCTCAATTGTTTCATGAAGTTCTGATAAGCTTATCCTCAGTAAACCAACAGCATGTCAAATATTTAAGGTAAATACTGTACCAGCTACAAAGCTAATACAAGGACCGATATGCTTTTCATGATTATTTTGGAGCTTCTTTTGGCTTTGCTTAGAGCAGTAAAGCTTAAAAAGAGAGGCCTGAGATACTTACAGGAAGAAAAAACAAAAAGAAATTGTTGTCCAAGCTTACTTAGCCATTAGCAAAAAACATTCAAATTGCAACTCCGTAACACTGAGCATCCAACCCAAAAGTTTGAATTACAACTGGATTTAAATCTCTGTTGAGATTTTCCGCTGCTAAAAGTTCAAAGTAAAATATTCCATAAGACAAGTTTATTTTCTTGAAATCTACAAGCAGGATATATAGTTTTCCCAGAGAATTCTCAGCTAACTATGGCTGGAACCTATTCACCTACTTTTGGGAAAAGGGCTGTGGCTGCACCCTGGGATATCATAGTACATTAGTCTCTGTTTTCCTAAATATGATATGATATGATATGGTACTCTGCTGATGGGAGAGAATTCCAGTTTGCAACTCCCTGAGCTGATGTAGTCACATAATTTTCAGTTCCACCTTCCAACAAAGAAATACTGGCATTCCACCTGCCCAGAACCAGACAAGCATAGATAGGCACTTAAGTTGAAAGTATGCAAACCCTTTCTTCCCATACCAAGCCTGTAGAGGAAATTCTTCTTTCTTATCTGTTTCAGCTTTCCAAAAGGACCTCAGCTGAAGTCAGAATAAACTGAGTAATGGCACAAATCCAGCATTATTAAAAAAGGTCTTAAAAAGAAACATATTTGGCCAGTTCCTTCTCCATCTCAGAATACTGCTCTTTGAGGCGCTCCATGGCCTTCCCGTGCTCCTCATCCACCTCTGCACGCTGGGTCCGTTGTTCCTTCATGAATTCCTCCCAGTGGGCCACGCATTTCTCTTCACGAGCCATCACCTTGTCTGCCTGAAGCTGCGAGGAGGAAAATGTGAAGCCTTAACAAACATTTCTGTATTGAAACAGGGGGTTTGATGAGAGCTCCATAATGTTAAAGTATCAGAGAAACTGGAAACTAGCAAGAAAAGATATGGAAAGGTGAAACTAAGAATAAAACATTTATTTCTGTATAGTCAATCCAACAGAAGTGGTAAAATGCCTGCAATACTATCAATGTGATAGCATTAGCAGCGATAGCTTTTCTATGCTATTTCTATAGAATATAACAACACAGATATTAAATGTTTTTAAACTGGCAGCTAGAGTTTCTGCTTTAGCCAGCTAGCTCTCACTGTGATTAATGTCTTCCCTTATAAATAAGTTATTTTTTCTCTCTTACATTCCTACTGCTTGGCTTTTGGTAAGTCTGATTCCTTTCACTCTTATCTTTAAAAAATTAAAAAATGTCTAGATATCTAGAAAGAGAAATCAAACCACATCCAATGTCAAAATGCAATGTACTTCTGTGGATTGCTTGCATGCAGCATTAACAGCCTGGCCTCCTTATATTACAGGTGCAGAAGCCAAAATAAATGTAGGCAGGTGTTCTTCCATTTGCTTCATCTTCCAGCAAAAGAGAGGATCAATCCTTTTTTCTCTTACCCCCTCCCCTCCCCCTCCTTTTCAGTCTATCAGCAATGACTGTATTCTGTGTAGGAATAAACACCACCATAGCTTGAACAGACATCTGGCATTTTTGTCAATTGAAGGCACATTTATGTATTTGTAAACAGGCTGTTTGCTGTTCTTCAAGACCACGCATCACGGACTTGATACACAATTTTTGTAGTGCAGCACTTTATACACTTTAACAGTATTATACCAAGATCCATTTTATTTGCAAGTGTTGCAGTGACAGCCACTAACAAAACACACCAGTGTATACAGTTTGACTAGTACACCACTTTGTATTCAACAGGTTTTGAAAGTCAGTGTGTCACACACTTTCTGACACAATCACCTACCCAAACTATACCTCTTCCAGACTAACTCACACTCCTCACAATATGAATAGTTTGCAAGCAACATGGAACTCATGCTGCTACTTTCTGCCTTCTTTTTTCCCCTGCACCATTTCTACCCAAGGGTATGAAGTGATTTGCCTGGTAAAAACAACCTGAGACATTTCTAGATCTTGAAAAATAAAATTAAGATATGCTCACCCAAGCAAGCAAGAATGAGAAGAAATACCAAGTAAAAGACATCGAGGACTTGAATACTGTTTTCCCTCTCCCACCCCAGTAGCAATGTGGAAAACCCCAGGGCAGAAGCTCAAGTGCACACCTTGGGCACTGCAGTCTTCCTTCCTAGAAAACAAATTCAAACCCAGCTGTGGTCAGCAGCACCTCCAGATCACTGACATTTATGGCTGCCAAGGGGGTATGTCTGTGTGTGTGACACAGTCACACATCCTATTTGTACCAGCCAAATCCCTGTGCAAACAGCAAAACACAAAGAAGTGTGATTCTTAATGGATGTGTGCCTTAGGATACAGGTCTTTCAATCAGGGAATACGTTGCAGTGTATTAGAAATTAAAGAATGCACACAGGAGAGACCTATGAATGCTACAGCTCTGGAATAATCTTCAATGGGCCCTTAGTCTCATAAGGAATGGCAGAACAATGACAGAGAAATCTGACCAAAGACAGGTTCCTCCTTTGCCCACATCCAGCTGGAAGACCCAAGCCACCACAGACACCATCCCTGGAGCTAAGGTACTAAAAGCTTTCCTCATCCAAGCCTTTTCTGCTCTCTTGTGACAGCTGCTAAGCCTTTTGCTTAGCACTAGGACTCTCTTGGGAACCCAGGCTCCCACCCAGGACACACAACTAGTTTCACTGACACCTAGAGCTCCAGCCACAAAAAATTCAGGTTCTCAGCACTAAAAAATGACTGTAGCTCTGCAACTACCCTTCAGGTCTTCCCTATATACATATATATAGTGCTTTCTTACCACAATGCCCTCTACTCCCACTACATCCTCTTCATATCCAGCACTATTAATTTTGCACTTTATTCAACTGACCACAGCACACAGGAGGAGAAACTAATGACATCAAGATACTGTGCAAAAAAATACTGTGTCTTGCAGCTCAGCTAAAAAGCATAGAGGGCCATGTCTCTCTTGTTATATATACCCTTGGCAGTCATGAAAAATCTTCAAAACACAAAGATTTTCAAGATGTACAGACACCTCGAAATGGATTTATACTGCTGAAGTCAAAAGCCACTTTCAAAGAACAAAAACAGTTTCCAAAAGTAGCATAATTAGTGATCTGCAGAGGCAATACTGAGTGTATTTTATCCTACCAATTAATAATTTCCGAACTTATAGATTTGGAAAAGCTTTGTTTTCTGGGAAATAAAGCAGGTAGAATTTGATAGGGGGCCTTCTTTCAGTGGCACTCACAGAATCACATTTGACTTTATACCCTAAGTGAGAGTGTGGTAGGGACAACATAATTTCCCTTTTGTTACTTGGTCAGTAGCTGAAAAGAACTACAAGAAAAAGATAATTAGTAAAGTAATTAATCTTAAAATTCATTCTATTCAGCAGAAATTGAATGAATTTCACTGAGGGTTGCTAATACTAATAACCTGACACTGCATTCTACCAAAATTCCATTATTTTTTCTGAACACGTGATTTCAGAAAAGGAAAAAGTATTTCTCCTCAAGTGGCTGCACTACAAATGACAACGTTATCTATCATTTCAGAAGAATGTTACTGGTTACACTGGAAGGTTTCAAGCCAAAAAAATCTTACTATACAAGCTTAAAGAAGTGCTGTAAGTCCTGAATAGCTATTCCTATTCCTCTACTACATATTAAAAAACCAGAGTGGAAACATACTTTTAAAAAAGAACAGTCACCATTCTTACTGAGTGTTCATTTTATAAGTTATAAATTTTTTATTAAAGTTTTACTTCAAACAAGCAGTAGCAGAACTGCAAGAATTTCCTATTTCACCTCTCTACCAGCATCTACACTAGTGTTAGACACAAGCACACTCTGTCAGGGTTCAGCAGCGTGCTGTTTTCACAGTACCATTGCAACTGGACTGCCCATCTTCACTGATTGCAAAAGGGAAAGAAAAACATGATTATCAGCTTACATACATCAATGCATGGCCTGTTTTCCTTGATGGCCACAGAAACATCTTCAGTTTTTCCTGAACTAATCTATTACAAACAGCATTTTGCAAGTAAAGAGATAACCCAGGAACAAAATAATGAAGCAGTAATGGGAAAACATGAAACTGATTTCTTGTATAATTTTCCAGCTTTTAGATTCAGAGCGCATATATTTCAAATAAGCAAAGTGTAGCCAACTGAAAAGGTTCCAATGATTCGCATGTTCCTATAATATAGCCCTTCATTAAATAACCCATCCATAAGTGAAAAACACACTTCCTTTTCAACAAGCAATATATATAATATGGGCAATGTACTCAGCTAACTAGGAAAGATTTACATTTCCATTCTGGTAGGTTAGTAGGTGTTTTTTGTTCCACAGAAAATAAGGGTTTTTTTATATTTAAGCTTTCCCTGTATGTGACAAATGTTATAGTCTGAGCTAGAAGGGAAAATAAAGCCAAGGAAATTAAAAAAAATTAGTTTCCATACATCAGGAGATTGTAGGAAGACTTAGCTAGATCCATTAACTTTGCAGTGTGCATTTTATAAGATGTGATTTTATAAGCAGAAATCACCCCAAAGAAGTTTTATTGCAAGCATATAAGGTATAGAAAAATACGCTTTTAAGTTTTGCTATACTGAAGGCTGATGAACTTGCTGTGAAGCACAAGACTCCTACTTAGATCACATTATAAAAATTTATCCATCCATCCATCCATCTTTTACCTTTCTTGCTTCATACTCTTTCTCTTGGAGTCTGTGCATCATACCATTGGCAGCTTGCACTGAAATAACAAATGGCAGTAGATCAGTCTGCTGTTCTAAATCAAAGAAACTTGCCTGAAAGGGACTTAAAACACACGAGGCTGCTGCAAATCGAAGATTATATTCCACTGTGTCACTCCACACAAGAATTGTCAGTATTTGCAGAAAATGCTTTACACTTACAGCTGTACATAGGCTTATCACCAAGTTCAACCTTCGTGCATTCTAGAAGCCAAAAAGAGAAAGGCAGCTGGGTCCTCTTGTGCCCACCCTCCCCAGTGCTGCTGCTGAGTGCACTATTCAGCACCTCAGAAGACATCAAAAACCACTCTAAGGTCAGTAAGTAGAAACAGCTGACAAAGCTCTATGTTTTAGTCGGTTGGGTTTTTTTCTTATTTTTTTTCCCCATCAACTGTAAAATGTGGTGCAGTATAAGCTTTACATGGAGAACATCTTTCTGCTGGAGCCAGCCTCTTCTCTCATGAGACTAAGCCCGGGGAAACTTCTCAACAGCAATAAGAGCCATATTCTTATTTCAATTTTTCTCCCTAACGTATTTAACAATTAATGTAGAATTAAATAAATCACTTTCCCCAAAGCAGTCACTTTTCCCACTAACACAACCTGGCATTGAGAAATACCTTACTTATTTATCATCATCTTGAAGCTGGTGACTTCTCACACCCTGAGGGCTTCCAGCTACAGAACTGGTTCACTGCCCATGTAGATGTTGAGACTGGAGCATCTGGGGGCTGAGCCTGAGCTGCTCACAACCCTTAGAAGAGGGTGGCAAGTGATAGTTGCAGCAGACTCCCTATGGCAGGGGACAGAGGCTCCCTCCCTTTCAGTATGTTTTGTCATCTAGGGAGGTTTGCCAGGAGTTCTCATTTGGGATGTTAAAAGCTTGGACTATCACCCCTGCTGCTCTTCCATGCAGACACCAGTGGTACTGCAGGTGTGATCTGGGAAATATCAGGAATGACTACAAGGATCTGAAGACAGTGGTCAAAGGATGGGAGTTTCAATAATATTCTTCTCAACCTTCATGTCAAGAGGGACTAGGCAGATTTTTGGGGTTAACAGCTGGTTGCACAGTTGGTGTTGGCAGTAGGGTTTTGGTTTCTATATCCATGAGACCCATTCTGAGCATCAAGAGATGACTGGAAGAGATGGGATCCACCTGACTAAACAGGGCAAAAGTACCTCTGACAGCAGGGTGGCCAATCTGGTAGGGACAGCTTTAAACAGAGGGACCTTGAGCAACTGGAGAATTGGGCTAAGAGGAATCTTAATGAAGTTCAACAAAGGGAAACATCAAGTCCTGCATCTGGAGAGGAATAATCTCAGGCAGCAATACACACTGAGGACCAACAACACAGGCTGCACCCGAGGTGTCTGTCCACTTCCAGGCTCCCCAGTAAACAAAGGAGATTAATTCACTGGAGTAAGTTCAGCACATGGCTGCAAAGAGTTAAAGGAGTGAAGCATCTTTTGTATGAGGTGAGCCTGAGACAACTGGGACTGCTCTGTCTGGAAAAAAGAAGGCCCAGGGTGGGAATGTGAATAAATATGTGATTGAGTGGAATGAAGATGAGGGAGCCAGACTCTTCTCTGTAGTGGTCACTGCCAGGACAAGAAGCAGTGGGCACAAGATCAAATACATGGGATTTTGGACGACACAAGAAAACACTTTTTCCTGAGGGTGGTCAAACACTGGAACAGGCTGCCCAGACAGGCTGTGGAGTCTCCACCTGAAGAGATATTCAAAATCCAACTGGACACAATCCTGGACAACTGGCTCTAGCTGCTGCTCCTTGAGCAGGAAGGACATTGGACAACATGACCTCCAGGGGTCCCTTCCCAGCTCAACCATTCTGTGATTCTGTTACTAAAGATGTGCTGCACGGCTGACCATTAGAAAGTCAGGAAGCAGAATCAGAGGATCACTCCAGTTAGATGGTATTAGAACATATGTCCTATTTGCATGACTGAATTTTAAGTTTCAAATATTTTCCTGCAATCATTTTGTGTGTATAGTAACATGTACCATTTGCTATTCTGCATATGCCAGATTCTGTATAAGTAAATTAAAAGAAATTAAATGCTCATACAACATGGCATACATAAAATAAAAGAAAATAAAACCCACACTGGCATGTTTCAACTGCATAAACTTGGCAGCTAAAGCACTGTACCCACACTCTCTTGAAATCTCTTTTTAAGAAGCCACCCTGCTGAATGAGTAAAAAAACCCCCAAAGATACTGAAAAATTCATACAACAAATTTTAAAAATTCTTTTAAAATCTGAGCAATAAAAACATACATTAGATTATTATAGTGATGAAACTAAGATTAACATGCAATTACTACTACTTCCCTATTTGTGAGTAAGATAATAATGCACATTTCACAGCTATATAGCAGCAAGTTTTGTTTTAAATCACAGGGGACAGTATTATGCACTCCTGTGGAAAAATTAAGAATCTTGAAGGCCACATCACAGCATGCTTGCAACAAGCCAGAAAACAGAAGCCTGGTCCATGGCTTTAGTCAACATAGAGCACTATTTCCAAGTGAGTAGCAAATAAATGAGCTGAAACAGCTACTGCTTAAATCAACAAAAAGCTTTAATGTAACCTTAGCAAGAGCTGTGTGGCTGGACCAACACACACCAAAAAATGCCCCTATTTCCCTTTTAAATTTTACAGAGATGAGAACAAAGCACACAAACAGCAGACAATTATCCAAGTATGATAACTTTTCTCCAAACCACATTTTGAATCCAAACTATTTCAATTACTCCCCCAAATGATGGAATGAAAGAAACAAGGAGCAATGTGCTTACATCTCTTGAGTGTTTCATTCAAACTGTCACGCATTGCCTGCTCACACTTAGGGAGAACTCGGTCGTTCGTTTCAAAGATGGTGTTCTTTAGATTTTCAAGCACTCGCAGTTCTCGGAGGCCACGTTTTTCCTGCCAGAAAAAGGAAAGAAAATGACTGGATAACAAGGAATTCTGCTTTACAAAATAAAGGTGGTTTCCCAGCTGATAAACTAACAGCTTCATCTCAAAGACTATAATATCGTCTGTTAAAGAGTTACTCCACTTATTTAGCACAGCTGATAAAATTGTTGTGTGCAAAAAAGTAAGTGGTGTTCCATTCTTCACACTAAAATACAGGAATCCTTTGAATGACCCTTCTGGCCTTTGTGAGAAAAGTCCATATTAACTAGCTGAAACACCATGTGGAAAAATTATTTACAGCACATCAAAAACAACAGAGAGCAACAAAACCTGGAAGAAACCATTACATTTTATAAATCAGTTGTTACTGAGAAATAATATAGCAGTGATCCTGCTTACCTGATGTCTGACCTTCCACACTTAGCATGGTAAGAAGCTAAAACAATGCAAGTAAAATTGTTTTAACTGAAGTAAAGCAATGAAGTCAAGACTAAAAAAAAGTATAATAGAGCTAAGTAAAGAGGCAGCCCTTCTTCTGGCTCACTGCTTATCACGATCAATTACAAGAACAACAAGATCTTGCTATATTGTTTACATTTAAAAAAATAATCTGTTTTTCTGAAGCTACAGCACTGCTTCCACTCTGAATTTCACCAGCACTCTCTTTTAGATAACAACTCTAGGTAAACAAAAAATAGTGAATCCCATGAAGGGGGCAATTGGAACACCATGCCTCTTTTAAAACTTCAGAAACAGAGGCAGAGACAAGTAAAACCACTTAATTAAATAGGCTCCAGATTTCCTGAATGCAGATCTACATTCTTTACACATTAGGTGCTAATTATTGAAAGAATAAGCATATGTCCTACTATGGCCAAAAAATATCTGATATCTCAAAGTCAGAAACAAGTGTAACTTTTGGAAGAAATCCTAAATTGCAAAAATTGAAGAAATCCTCTGCTTTACTATTTTCCCCCATAAAAGTATAAACCAGTCATTGAAATGTCAATAAAAGATCTAAGAATACATTAGATTTGTCTAAGAAACATAATAAGACTTCAGGTGCAATGAGAGAAATACACGAATTGTAATTATAAAGATATGAGTTCTAATTTTTTAATTGAGTTTAAAATTTTCCTTTTTATGGAATTCCATGTAAAACTATGTACTGCATTCTATAGCTTATTTAGGGAAGGCAGAGAAAACAATTTCTTATGACTCTCAAGTCTGTGTGATACAGATCTGATGAGAGTTTATTTCACATATTTATTTTGCTAAAACAGTAGGGACAAAACTGACCTGCTTCAAACATAAGGTACAATCTGGGATGGGGAGGGGAAAGACATTTTTGTGTCATTCAAATCAGGGATGCAAACTGGAAGTCTTGAGGTGTAACTGCATTTTCAGGCCTGATTTTAATATTTTGAATTCCACATTCTGTAAGAAGGAAAATCTACTCAGAAACAGACTTCTGTTGACATAACATTCGACTTTTCTAAACTTTTGCTGCCATCTTGTGGAAACCAAATTATACTTTCCAAGCAAAGTTGTATATAAACACTTCTACACCTTCAGTACATAAGCCTTGTTTGCAGCCAATCAGGAAATGGTCATTCAATTTTTAATGATTTTCTTACTTTGAAAAAAGTGCTGCTCTTCTTTTTCAGTCATATTGCTTTTTTTCATGTAACAAAAATTAAAGCAAAATAAAATGACAACTGTGCTAGCAGTTTCTCAGTCAGATGGAAAACTATATTGGCCAACAATACTTTCCTTGAACAAACTGGACTTCTCTGAGATGTCAGGATTTCATCATTCTCCAACATCAATATTCCTGCCAGTCAAAAGAAAAAAATTATGTCCCGTCCAAAACTTTTAAAAGAAAAAGGCCTGAATTATCACCTTGTTTACTAAAGATGCAGACATACTACAAGTGTGTTATTTCAGGAAAAAAAATCACAAACCATGTTAAATTCTTCTGAAGAAACTTATGTACATACTAAGATATTTAAAAAGATGATAAAACTATGAAAGTCTCAGACTCTGACAGCATCCAATAAGATACAAATACTTACTTCAAATTCTTTAACAAAGTATCGTATTTCCCCCTGGATTACTGGTCTGTGATCCAGGAGTCTTGAGTAGATTTCCCCAACATCTGGAAGATTAATGAAAGTCAGAATTTGAGTTTTTCTCTCACTCCCACACCAGGCTACACAACACAGGCAGCACATCACTCCTCAGTGTGAAGAAGGACTACAAAACACATTCAGAACCTCAGAGCACCAGAAGAGCATTTGCTGGGTAACCTGTCTATTCAGCAAACCACCAGCTGGGATAAAATGCAATTAATCCGTATTCCAGGTGCCAAAGACACCTTTCTGTGAAGGTGAACGTTCTCCTCTGTGCATCAGCATCCCTTGTTTCAATCCTTTTTCTCCTCAGGACACATTCTGCATCCCATTGTTGACAGGGGTAAAAGAACAGAACTAAACGCTGCAGTTTATTATAGAGATTCACATGTTAAGGCTTGGGAGTTTTCTGCATCAAAAGACAAGCTAAATGCTCATTACACAGAAAAACTGCCGGCATTTTCTTAGACTTGAAATTTTGTCTTGAAAAAGAGTATTTACATCGTAAGTATGTGTGAAAAAAAGGCTCGTCTGCCACAGAGAGAGAAAAAAACCCCTTAAACTGAAAAGCACTGCGAGAGCACAAACACGGACTATTCCAAGGCATACAAGTCCCAGCAAGCTCTTTGGACCGGCACTGCCATCCAAAGGATTTCCTGCCCCAGCTGCCGGAGCTGCCCCGGGTTTCTCCCTCTTATCCAGCTGTGCTCCCAACACCCCGATCCCCGCGCTGTCCCAAACCAGTGCAGAGCGGTCATCCCACACTGGGGGAGCTGGGACCAGAGCAAAACTGTGACGAGCAGGACTGCGGTCCGAGCTCCCTGGGCTCCGCTCAAACCCCGAGGGGCGACAGCCAGCCAGAGCCCCCCAGGGGTCCGGCTGGGCACCTCGGGGACCCCCGGGGAGGGGATGCAGAGCGGGGGCGCTCCTTACCCTTGATGATGGGCTGAATGGGGGACCCGGCGGCCGGAGCCTCCCGCCTCCTGTCGGGGTGCGGCGGGGCGGCCGCGGG
>VXBX01003166.1:205254-229671 GCA_013400415.1 Scytalopus superciliaris | reverse complement strand
GGGGGCGGCTGGCGGGGGGGATGCGGGCCGGGGGGAGGCGGGGTCGGGGGATGCTGGGGATGCAGGACCGGGGGATGCGGAGCCGGCCCCGCTCATGGTTCTCGGCGAACCCCGGGCAGCTCAGCGGGAGCAGGACCAGGAAAGGAAGAGGAATCGGGATGGGGATCGCTCCAGCCCTTCTCGCTTCCGCCGGGCCCCGGTGCCGCGGTGTGAGATCATCGCGGCGCGCCGGCCGCGGGTCCCGCCCCCAAAACACAGCCCGGAGAACTGCTGGGCTTGTTCTGGTGGGGTTTGGCTTCAGAAGTCCCCGGGTCCGGGGGAGGGCGGTGGAGCTGCGGAAGGGTGTCCTGTGAGCGAGCGGGGGGTGCGCGTCCCGCAGAGGGGGATGCTCGGGGGTCTATAGCCACCTGAGAGGAGGGTGTAGCCAGGTGGGGGTCGGGCTCTTCTCACAGGTAACCAGCGACAGGACGAGAAGACACAGCCTTAAGCTGTGCTAGGGGAGGTGCAGGTTGGGGAACAGGAGGGGTTTTTTCACGGAAAGGGCGATTAAACGCTGGAATGCGCTGCCCAGGGAGGTGGCGGAGTCACCGTCCCTGGAGGAGCTAAAGGGAACTGGACAGTGCCAGGGTCTGGGTGACACCGTGGTGTTCGGTCACGGGCTGGACTCGATGGTCTCAAGAGTTCTTTTCCAACCTAATTGATTCTGTGATTCAGATAATACAGTAATTCAGACAATACATGCATTCAGCAATCCCAGTTTGCTTCTGGGTGTAGGAAACACGAATGACAACTGCTGAACACAAGGGCTCCAACACCCCCCCAAACAAACAAACAAAAACCCCACAACAAACAAACAACCCCAAACAAACAAACAATAATAATAAAAAAGAGCAGTGGTCTTTTACAACCATATAAATTGGGAAAAAAGGCAAAAATTTTGTAAAATCCATATACATTTCTTTTAAAAACGTTTGAGAGCACAAGAGGCTCCTCAGTATGAGAGGGACGTGGAGCTCCTGGAGCAAGTCCAGCAGAGAGAGCTGCACAGTGGATTGGTGGACTGGAACATAGTCCCTTAGGAGGAAAGGCTGAGGGAACGAGGCTTGTTCAGCCTTGAGAAGAAATAACTAAGAGGGGACCTCATTAATGTATATAAATATCTAAATGCTGGGTGCCAAGAGGATGGACTCAGGCTCTTCTCAGTGGTGCCAAGCAATAGGACAAGAGGCAATGGGCAGAAACACGTTGATCCTATTTAGGCCATTGCAAAGTTTCTGTTTTATATATATATATTTTAAAATTTGCAATACACACCACAGTGTGTCATTGTATGGTCAGCGATGAAATAACTGGAACACAAATCCTGCTACAGCTGCTGCAGTTTCAGTGTCCTGATCTGGAATACCACAAATTAGTAGTTTGTTAGTAGACAGGAGTAAAAAATCATTAGTAGAAAATCAGTTCCTTAGAAATTAGTTCCACCTGTGTTCTACTGTGCATAGCTTTTATAAGTAGGAGCAATTGCATGGCTGAGAAAAAAAAAGGGACTTTTAAAAGCTATTACAACAGACACAAAAAATTATCCTATTACAAATTCTGTGTCCCATCATCAAAGCCTGGAACCTGCTCACTGAAATTACTATATATTTTCTTTGACAATACCCGTAATCTTCTAAACTCAGGGTTTAAAAAGAGCGAATTGGTTTTGTTGAAACAACCTACTCCAAAATCAGTCAAAATATAGTTTGAATCTGTTAAATAATAAAATGAATCTTACATTGGAAAGTGGCCACTACTTCAACTAACATTATTATTAAATTCAGCATAAATATAAATCTAAAATAGTCTTTCACTCCTTCACTGTTACACACTCTGTAAATATTATATTAATTAGGCAATCAGCAGATATAGGAATTATTTTAAAAAATAGTTCCCTTCCACATTATCTCCCCCCTCCCACCTTCCCCCCAAAGTAACAACCTCTTGCAACTTACGGATTAATATTTCTATTTTCCCACTTGAATCCAAAGCAGATAAGCAATTGACAATCACCATTAAATTACACTAGAGCCCATATAGTAATAATATCTGTAGGATATTCCAGCTGGCTCCATCATCATTAATAATTCAGGGTAGAATTGTTCAAATCTTAATTTTATCCCTTTCCTGCTTAGCTGTCATCCTTCCATAGCCTCTCTTTCAGACAAGTTATTTCCCCCTCTAAGCCCTGTGCTCCAGCTTTTCATTTGTTAAGGAGGAAATCCTGTAGTTAAGGGGCTTTGCAACGACTGCATTTCTAGGAAACAGTTTTTACATCATGAATAATGTCAGGTTCAGAATTATGGGACTGCAACAAGGGCAAATCCTGTGACAGATAGCTGCATTGGTTTCTAGGACTCCTGTCCTGAAACCATTCCTCCTTTGTTTGAGTATTGTTGTCCCTGTTTGTTTGTTTTAAAGAATATCCTTTATTTGTTGCATTTATGCCCGTTTTGTTGGGGTTTTTTGTTTGTTTGTTTTTCCCCTGCTTACTTTCACCGCTGCCATCAAGCTTATTTTCAAAACATACTTAAAAAAATTGAGGACTTAAAGAGGTGATGGCTATAAAAAGACAATACTTGTGAAGCCCCTGACCTGTCATTTCGCAGAAAGTAGTCATCAAGTCACAAAAATATGGAAATAGCTATGGCTTGGAGCATGAAAATCAACATATGTAGTCATCATGTATTCTTTCGGGAGATAGGCTAAACAACCTCTGTCACTTTTGCCGTGCAACGGAACCCGCTTTCTCTTTTAGGGATCACCCTGCCACACCCCATTAGCGTTAGCGGCGCTCTGAGTCGCGCAATCTTCAGATGAACGTGCCGAGTCCTGTCATTTCCCCCACGGGCTGTCTAGCGATGATAATCCACTAAAGTATTATTGCATCCAAGTGGCGGTGTCCGAGTCAAATGCCGGCAACAGGCAGGGAAACCCAAACCTGTTGAGGCAGACGTCTGCCCCGATGGGAGGAATCGGAGCGACGGCCCTTAAGAGGGCGAGGCGGGGGACGTACTTGGCGCCAGCAGAATAAGTCCATGGGCTGCACCCGTGATGGGAGGCCAAGACCACGATCGTGATGGCTGGAAGTTTGCGGGCTGCGATGCCGACGCTGGCCGAAGCAGGCCCGGGGCTGCGCTGTTTGGAGGGGTGCCTTGTCAGATTAGCCACGCGGCTACTGGATTTGATGCTCAACCTGGATGGACAGGCCTGCCAGGCAGAAACTGCTCAGGCAGATGATGCTGGGGAGGACAAAAATTATCCACCGCAAGACTAAGAAGACAGATGACACCCAGCAGGAACAGCAAGCCAAATCTGCAGAATCCACAATGCAGCTGGCTAGCCCGAGGCTACCTGCCTCTTTGAAGAGGAACAGACATCACCTAAGAGCTGTCAAATTGGATCACCAGCCTGAAAATGCTGAAAGAGATTTAGTTCTTCCAACAGAGAAGGGAAAGTTTAATAGATGAAAATCTTCCTAAAGGGGCCAAGGTAGTGTGGGAGGGGAAAGGGGAATCCCTCAGATGCAGCAACAATGAAAAATTACTCACCTGCACCCTGCCTGCAGAGATGGATGCGTGGCGTTGCGCGGCAGCCGCGGTGGTTGCAGTCACTACCACCATGGCAAATAAAGGCCACGCCTGCAGGAATGTGCACAGAGCAGCAACAAGTAATGCCTGCTACAAAATCAACCCCCTCCCTTCCCAAATCTGTGATATCTTTACGTGTCACCCTGGAGCTGGGCTCTGAAGGACTGTAAATCCAACATTCCAGACATGCAGCGGTGGGATAGAAAGACCCAGCCTGGATCTGAAAGCTTGGTGCAGCAAGAGGTGCATGATGGCATTTCCCCTCGCATTTCTTTTGCAATAAAATTCAAGGACAAAAATAACCCATATGTAATACAATTCAATTTTGATAAATCAAAAAAAAAAAAAAAAAAATTCAGAATACCAAGTAAGCATGTGCTCAGGTGAATGGTGAATATGAAACCTGGTGTTTCCATCAGGGACAACAGCAGCATGATCCAATTATAGATGCAAAGAAATACTGCTCTTAGGGGGAAAATATTAAATGTAACAATCCATTAAGCAGCCGCATCATTGCAATTACACTTTGAAGTTAAAGACTGTGAAACGCACCAAAGATTAAAAGAAGCAATAAGATTAAAAACCAAAAGGGGAAAAAAAAATAAAAATCAAATAGGCCTACTGATTCCTCTTTCTAGCAAAAAAAAATTATCAAAAAAGGTAGAAAAAAATTACAACTGTGTTCTGTGTACACATACAATTATAAATTCAATTTATGGCCATACCAAGCAAATCTATGGAGAAAAAATTACTCCCAGCTTCAGCATTCACATAGCAGACAAGCTGTAAATCACCTGCAGAGATGGAAACAGAAGATGCTAACAGATCAGAGTATGAAAGAGATTTCTGAATAGAAGCACTTACACTGAATTTTTTGATGATTTTATAGTTCTGTTTATTTTCATCTTTCTCAGCTAATCTCTTTTAATGTACTTTGTCCTCATCTGTTCCAAATCAACAGCACTGACAAGCAGACTTTTGATCATCTATTGCCTTTTAGCCAAGAGGAGAATAAAGATACCCAGGTTCTAACGCTCCTTCATCTGTAATGTTACTTAAGTGTATTTCATGGACAAAAGCACTTCTGAGTCCCATTTTCATATAAAATAGTTAATATGAGGGAGTGTCTCATTTGAATTGCAAAGTACATCCATATTAGAGACTCAGTTCCTTGTAACAACCCAGGATCCACACCCACGCTGAACAGTCTAGTGTTCCATCAGCTGCACTGAAATTAATACGTGTGTGCGTGTGTAAGAGAGAAAGTGATGCTGGAAAATTGTTTTATAAAGATACTCTGATGAGATGTAACACCTATTGGAAAGTTTAAGATGTACCTCACAAAAAGTAAGCTCCCCATCTCTAGGCCTATGTTCTTCCAAAGATTCAGAGAGCAGTATGAAACTCCTGGGGGAAGGGCTACTTCAATTTAAAAATATTTTGAAGAGAGGGGGGTAGGCTACAGAGAAGGATTACAAGATGAAAAAGGTAAGAAGTACGTGAAAATACCACCCCTTACAGGCAAACAGCTAAGATGTTAGCTAGGAGACTTCACTGTCCAAAAGTTACACATTCTACACCAAGACTCTGGCCATTCAATAGGTGCAAACCTCTTGAAAGCAAGTATTTACTGTGGGTGGGCAGCCAAGAAAGGTAACAAAACTTGCTTGATTGGACTGTTTTGATTGTTAACCAAAAGTGATATCTCCTGTTTCTTCTATGAAAAACTGTGATGCCAACCTGGTAGGTAAATCACTGATGACACAACAGGAACTTGACAGAAAGCATGATGCATGTTTAAGCTATCATAAATAACTTCTTAAGTTTTGCTGATGGAAAGCCTACACTTTGGTTCCATCCAAATGGTCAGATTTTCTTAGTACTCAGGTATAAACTGGAGCTTTTCTTTTTGTTCAGAGTAATCTCTTCAAATTTCTCATTCCTACTCACTCTTTTCTATTTCCATAATAAAACTGGATTTTTCTGTAAGTCACTGTTGCTCAGTTATAAGTCTCAGAGCAAGAAATATCTCTAGAGACTTTAGAAGTCAAACTTAAAAATGAAGATACACATACAAAGACAAGTAAAAATCATCAGCACATTTCTAACGTACCTGATGCAATACTTGAACACCTCTTTCAACCTGGCTTGTGTGCAAGCAGTAGTCATCTTGGCATCAAGGGGAAAAACACAAGTCAAAGTATAAGTGTAAGATTTCACTGAACACTTACAATTACCATATTTATTTCACTGTTGAATTCTTCAGTTGCTGAAAGGTTGTCATGCAGCACTATCTCACCATATGGCAACAACCTCAAGTCCCAGAGGCACATACTTAAAAGACCATAACATGTCAGGCCCCTTGAATAAATTAGAACAATTATGCAAAATAATAATACTGCAATGATGAGACACATTAACAAATGAAAGTGTTGCTGCTCATGAAATGCTGTGAAAATAAATTCCACACATCACTGTGGTCATCATCATCAAACTGCAAAGCAAGAAAAGTAAAACATCACAGTGCCCTTCAGCAACTGAAGTTTTAAGGAGGGAAAAGGGGGCTGCAAGAGAAGAAAGTCTTTTACTAATGTTCAGTGAAAGTATAATAAAGTATTACAGAAAGACAGGTGAAAGTAGCTTTAAAAACAGCCAAAGATTTGCCCATACACACCTTTTATACCGACTGTCGAGGTTCATTTGAGAACTCAAACTATAAATCTCATCTGTAAAAATTTTGAAGCATAATCATAAAAAATGTATCTCGTTCAGTCTCAGACTCAGCTACATTTGTGTGACTTTTCACCAGTTCTTTTACAGATTTAATTGTCCTTGATCAAAAGGCATTAGACAGAAAGGGAGACAGGAAAAAACCAATACCATCTGGTTCTCCCAGTCATCTCTCTAAAGGCAAACTCTCAATTCATTCTTCTTTGCTTTTAACCCTCTATCCCCTTAAGTTCCTCCATGCAGGAGAGAGACAATTGAAATATGCTAAAGTAACCATATGATAATGACCAAATGCCTTTTAGATAGTAAAGAGTTAAGTATCACTAATCCAATTCTAAACATTTCATCTTTCTGCTAGGTGAACTTTTTTTTTTAAACATTTCAGTAGCAAGTAACACTTCTGTTCTACACCAGAGAAAACAAAACTGGCACAAGAGGCTAGGGGATACTGCAGCAGTAGCATGTAGGCAACCTGAGAAATCCCAATACTTGAAAACAGCAGCTGTTTGGGATTTAAAAGAAAAAAAAAAAAAGACACTTTGTAGCAACATCTCTACAAAACTTGCCTGAAAAGATGACAGTATTGTTTTCAGCAGTATTCAGCTCTGGTTCCATTTCAGTGGTCTCAGCTGTAAGTGCAGGTATTTTTCTCAGTCTTACCATCACTCGCTCCCACACAAAACTGAGGGGAAAAGCAAACGTATACATACTACTAGGTAAAAAATGTTTGAATAAATTGGGAATTAAGACAGCAAACACCTGAAGCCTTCAGATAGTCAAATGTGAAAAACTGGGATCGTGAAGTTCCTAATGTACATTTGTACTAAAGCCCACTCCACAATTCCTGAACAGATCTCAAGGTTTCAGTGAGATCTTCATAAGTATGTAAATGAGCTTCTAAATAACAAAGAGTAAGAGTAGCTGACATGAGACATGGTAGAAGCAGAGAATCAAGCCCCCTGGGAAATGACGAGAAATTTCTGAAATTAAATATTTTCACTGTAAAAGTAACTTGGTGTGCCTGTAAACCCTCCATAAAAAATTATGTACATAAAGGAAACACTTATTAGAACATGGTACTGTCCAGGTTACACTTACCCTTGCAATTTTCTTCTGTCCATTTGTGTGTCAGGATATATTTTATTACCTCATCTCACTATCTACTTACTTCTTTTTTTGAAGGACTTGTAACATTCAAAATGCTTAAACATCTATCCAAGATACTTTTATATTCATATTTACAGGGTGGGAGGCTCCTAAAGTAGCACACAAGACAAAATAATGTACAAGTGAAGTTGTCTGCTAAATATTGCTGAAGAAGCTGACATAGAAGTTAATTTATCATTTAAAATCCCCAAGTATTTTTCTATTTATCTCATGTGAAATGTTAACTGAATTGTGCATAAGGTAATTAACCAACTAAAGTTAGCCCTTTAAAATTTGTTAAAAATAAAACTGGAGGGACCATGTTACAGTTAAATGACCTGTCCAAATGTGTGACTCAATGAGACTGTAGTTATTTTNTCTGTTCTTGAAACTTGCATTTAGTCTGTAAAAAAATCAAGTGAGGCACACACAAAATCTTTAGGAACACTAACTTTGCTACCCACTTTGAAAGAAAAACACTTCTAGAATCAAAACAGTATACCACAAAATGAAGTAGGAAGGGAACTAACCTTTAAAATATCTTCTTTACTGAAGAAAAACTAGAAAGTTTCACAGCCAAATTAAAACTACAGTTTTAAAATAATTTATTCAGTCACATAAATACTTTGTAACATTTGCATGTTCCCTTTTTCACATCCTTGGCACACAATATAGCTCTTAAGTTTTACAAAACTAGTGTAAACATCCATGGAAAACAAAATGAAAAGAAAGTGGGATGACATACATAAAAATTCAATAAATAGCAAAAGGAGTGAATAATTGAAGGAAAATAACCAATTATTTCCTACAAAGGAACATTTACTTAAAGGACCTTTAATTTTTTAAAAAAATAGTGAATTAAAACTCAATTTCCATTTTTCTACCATTGCTGCATTTAATCAGATACATGATACAATTCTTTAGTTCAAATTCTTGAATGACCAACAGCAATTCAATGCAATTGTATTATCTGAGGTTTTGGTTCACATACAGAAGGTGACAAAAAAATACTTGCTAATAGTGGCTTTGGACAGTATAACTTCTAAACTCCCAAACCTCCTCCTAACACGACATTAAGACTTTCTTTAATGAGCATTAGTGTATAATCTGTTCTTGATGAAGACGACATTAGACAGATGTTGTCGGACACCTGGGTAATGCTGAATGTGGTTGAACCAACGGGACACATTCAGGTATTTCTCCTTTTCTTGCACTGTGAGGTCCACCTGCATGGAGAGTAAATAAGACACCAGTAATATCAAGTATTGCATCATTAGGGTCGTAACATGTGGCAAAGCAAAATAAAAGTGGATAGCTTTACAAATTACTTCACTAAGTTGTTACAGTCCAGCAGTATTCCATCATAATTTCACATACTAATATTTAAGCCCAAAATATGTAAATACTTAAATGAACAGACCTAGAGGTAGAATATACATTTGTCTGATAAAGAGGGGGAAAAAGCTCACTTGAATTTAACACATCTATCTATTCACGGGGTCAGCAATACAGTTTTGGGGGGTGCAGGGAAAGAGTTCCACAACATGTACAACCCTTTCATGTTAATTTAGCAGTCAGTCCTGCCCCACAGGCAAACTGACTACTCTGTGTTTCCAGGTGTATTGGAAGTACAGGAATAAGGGTTTTTACAGGCAATTTGAGACTGGATAGGTAATTGGAAGTTGTTGTGGAATAGTTACTAAGAATCAGCATAGCCCAACCCTTAACTGTTCAGATGTACTAGCTCATATTATTAAGACAGCAGTGGTGTGATTCAAATTACTACAGTAAAACAAACTGGAATTCTGGTCCATGCTTCATTAAAAATATTCCAAGTCCTATCACTTAGTCCTACAGTTTGAGGTCCTATTGTTCACTAGAGTTCTCAAGTTAAGAGCACAGTCTTATTTAAACCCAGCTCTAAACAGCTGCAAGATCAGTCAGGAAGTCTCTAAGTATCACACAGCTATTGCAACAGCTCCATGCCACAGGAACTGTGGTTAAGATGCATGCAGAGCTTCAAGCCTGTCTTTACTCAGAGGACTGGCTCAGATAAAGTCATCTACAGTTACAGATCCAAACTACCTTTAAAAGATCAGGTCAGCAGCATCCTCAAAGCTTCACTACAAAATCTGTTATTACTTCAGAGTCTTTCGAGCCAGCTGCAGAAGAACACTTCCCATCCTGTATCTATTACTATTCTTTGGTTAGCACTTTTATGTCTCCTTATGCCTCTGTAATCAAGTCAGCTTATCAGTATAGAAAATGTCCTTTCTCACCTTAACCTACTACCTGTGAATTACAAATGGACTAGTCCTCAAAAGAGCCTACAAAACCTGCATCAAGAACAAGATGTGTTCTTCACATCAACTACCCTATTTTATTTCCCCAATACTGAAAAAATCAGTGCAGGATTCCCCTCACTTAATTTTCAGTTAGCCTAGTTAGCCATCAAGCTTTAACTTAAGTCTTGACAACGCCTGCAGTCAATGAAAAAGGGCACATCTGTAGAGGAGAGTTTTAACAGACAAATCACTACCTAGACACGCCTAATACTTTTCATGCTTAGATTTCTAAAGCTAATCTAGGTTAATGCCCTCCTCAAAAGCTAAACAGATGGCATATTTCTGATGCTTTGTTCTACAAATGCTAGATTTTATGGATGTGCAGGTCCATTGCAAATTTGGTCTCGGGCACAGGACAGCTGGAAACAAATCTGTTACAACAAACTTTAGATCACAGGAAGAGCTATACATATTCACTTACTCAGGCACACGAGTGAAAAGTGCTGTTTAAAACCAAGTCTTATGTTTAATTTCACCTTGTGACACACCATCCTTGTGATTCTAAGAGTGGCCTTTAACATTTGCTCCTTCTCTTTGCCATTCTCTCACAGCCCAGCCCTTGGCTTAGAACTGGGATGTTTTACACATGCAGTAGCAAAAAGCAAATAAGGGTATGTACTGGAATATGAACCAATGGAAAACTACCGAGGAAGAATTCAAGGAGTTGCAGGAAGGAATTCTAAACCAATGGCATACAGCATTAAAGCTCTGCTAGCAGAAGTTAAGAGCAAAAACAAGGATCTTGTGGCTCCTAAAGCCAAGTAGCTGCCCTTCCCACAGAACTTACATGCCTACAAGCAGAGCACTACACCTCTATTTCCACAAGAAGTTCTGCAGTTTTGAACTGTCATGAACCCCAGTTCAGGCAGTACAAGAAAATGTGCTTTTCCTGCTGCTGGCATGGAAATGTAAACACTATTGCTACAGCAGTACAGTTTGATAAGAAATGCACAGAAAAAATCAATTAAAATCAGCCACACTTTTGCTGATCTAGAAATTTAAGAGTTATTTGCATTAACTGAGTGGAAGAGAATAACACTAATAAGGGAGGGGAAAAAAAACCCCACCATAACTTTACAAACAAGAAGTGGAAGCTAAAATATAACACCCAGTGTTTTTTAAATTGCCTAAGTTTCTGCAAGTGCAGTACATTCAGGACCAAAAAAATGCAGTACCATTTAAGGGAAGATGCTTTTGGTCACCTGCAGTGCATTATAATTAATGGTAGTAGGAAGCTGATGCTTGATATGAAGCTGTAGAACCATTTACAAAGTAATGAAAAGAACAATGTGTGCACTCTGAAGCCATCTGAAATTACTGAACATGAAAAGTATTTAAGTATGATTAGATACTAAAATGCTGACACTGAGTTCCTTGAGTTTACAACACCCTTTTCCAAAGTCTTTAATGGGCAAGCACTTGGTTATGAAAATGATGCACTAAACTTTAGATTTTCCATCAGATTCAGTATTTCCTCCCCATAATTTTATACCGATAATTTGCAATCTTCACATTTCTTCAATGTAAATCAAAAATAAAAGTCTAGAAAACTAGTTCTCTTTCATTCTGTTACCATAGTGAAAAAGCATCTGAAGGGCAAAACAGCTACTCTAATAATAAAGCCCCTTTTTGTACTCTAGGCACAACAAGCAAGATATCTTTACTTATTTACATAATGTACTCTATCAGTGAAATATATTAAAAAGCACTTTGTGGCGTGCTCTACTTTTTACTTGGAACATAACTCTTAGGTTAATTGTTTAGAGATCACTTCCATGGCATTTTTTACAACATTTTGTTAGATGGGTATTTTCTGTTCTTCCTCATTAAATTAGATAATTCCCCCAAGTTAAGAAAGGCTGCTGTTCTGCTGTTATAATAATTATTTGCTATTAAAGCAATTATTTTAATAGCAAAGAAGCAGACAGTCAATTTGACAGGCTTTTTTTTTTTTTTCACCAAAAAAAAAAAAAAAAAAGAAAAAAGAAAAAAAAGAGCCTTGTTCTTCTCCCACAAAGCTCATAAAGGGGAACCAAGGTGGTCATCACACAATGCAACTCTAAGAACTGCTGCAAGGGCTATAGATACACAAGCTTTAATTATATTTGCTTTCCACAGCATTGGGGAATGCAGGCATAAACTCCCATTCCCACATCCTGCATGTGCATGGAAAGTCTGGGAATACGTGGCTACATCTGAAGCTCTTCAGCATCAAGAAAAGGCTAAAACACTATTACACTTTGTAAATTTAGCTTTTAGATATGGGACTCTCATGACATACATTTACTTTCACATAGTTTTGATTAATTTACTGCTGTTAAAGGAAGAGGTTTAAAAGTAAATCTTTAACTTACTGGGGTTCTTTTTGCAATTCAGTTTAAGAACTGGTTTTGGCATCATTCTTTAGAAGGAAAGCCTGTTAGTCTCTGTACTAAAATAAGCAGCATATCAGTGAATATTAACACAAATTCATGGCAATCTGTTTATTACAGGAAATGTTCATTATGGAAAAAAACCCCTTCAAAATAAACTACTACTGCAGTCTCACTGTAGTTCAGTACTTGTGGTTGTGACTCAAGGGGAACAGCTTGGTTTGTTTTGTACTTCACTGTATTCGATTTGACTGCAAAATTTTGACTGAGGCTTATTCCATTTGCAGATATGAAATTTCACCCATAAGTTATTTCCCAGACCTTATTAAAGAAATTTTGAAGTCAGACATACAGATTTGAGACCACTTCTTTGGTTCTGACAAATTTTTTGAAGCATAAAAGCAGATTGATCTTCATATTGATTATTTCCCTTAAAATAGAGGTAGACTTGTGCTGTTCAAAAATACTTCAGAATAAAGACATCATGCAACTTTTTTTGTTGTAATTTTAAATTAGAAAAGAGACATGAAAACAAGTTCATTACCAAAGGGGAATTTAATCCTTACTGATTGCCTGAGCTATCCTCAAGCAATGCTTCCAAATTCATGTTTTCTCTGCAATCTCTGCTTTAACCTAGTACAACTTCATTGTTCATCATATTTACTCACATATATATATTTAAGTAATTGAAGTGTCTCTAAGACAACAATACTTATATTACATACATAGACACATCAATTACATATGACAGTGTAGATCACATTGATTGAAAAGGCAGTTAGTATCAAGCATTACACTTTTGGGTGTTTGTGACCTGTATTATGATGCAGAACAACAATGCATACAATTTACTTCCTGTCTTACTACTGTGAGCATGTATTTCTAATTAACAGACTCAAAATAGCTCCTGTCTGCAAAAACTGAAACACTACCTGTGAATCTGACTCACTGATTAAAATACCAATTATTTTGCCACAATATGAATTTTTAAACACATTGTACTATTGTGCTTATTAAGATAACTAGAAGGGACAGAGAGAATTAAAGAAAAACACATAACTGCAGAATTCAGAGTTGCTGCTGTTCAGTAGACAAACTCAGCTAGTCAGCTCAAATGGATGAGCCTGGACAGTAGAGAATCAGGGTCCTGAACCCTTTCTGGACAATGGAAAGGGCAAAATGGGAGTAGTGAATGAATACAAAGATGCATGAGCTATACCGAGAAACACTAAGAAAGAAAGATGATACCACAGGTGCAGAACTGAGCAACAAGACTGGGTGGTCTTCACCTTTCCAATGAGATGGGCATCAGAAGGATTTTAAAGTTTTACTACTTGGCTTAGTCAGCGTGATCATGGTATGCTGGTAATATTTCCAGTATTTAGTTTCTAATGTCTGTGTTAGCATGTAGTTTTTATTCTATCAAAAGCACAGAGATTTAGCCTTAAAGGTCATTATCAGCAATATTTTCAGATCAATTTTCTGGACTACTTGGTGGACAGGAAGATCTGTGGGTCTCCCCATGACTCCCATCCCTACCTATTTCCTTCTAGGGTTACAGGAAACATTTACTGGTATTTTGCACAATTTTGCTGAAGCAGTGGTGGATATAACAAACTGCTTCCCTGGACCACATCACACAACAAGATACAGCAGCTTTCCCTGCCTCCCCCATAAGGCTCAGGGCAGAGCAGCAGCTCTGGATGGACTCCCTTCTCATTACAGGAAAAATAAAAATAATTTAAAAAAAAACAAACACAGGATTCTACAGTTCAAGATTTTACCTATATGGTTAAGCACTAATATTAATCAATTCTGAAACCTTCAAAATATATGTAATTCCTGGTTAGCAGTTTCTAGATTTTCCTATTTATTTAGGATAGTCACCCCGTTACTTACCCTTTACACCTTTCTGATTCAGAAAATTATATTCCAAGAAATCCAACACTTCAGAAACAGATGCTGTACTATAAACTTGTCCCAAGTAGTGTCTGGATGGTTGCAGGCACCCAGGAGCACCAAGTCATTTGTTTTTACCATCTGTTCTATTTCCCAAAGCAATAACTTGTATCTTTTCTTCTTGATTAGGTAGTCTACTCTAGAGCAAACTCTAAATTTAAAAATGCTTGGATTTTCCCCTAAGTTTTTTTTAAAAGAAAATCTCATTTGAACTCATATACTCTCTTACAGAATATACAGTCATATTTTTAGAAAGTACTTAAGCATTTTTTCTACATCTGCGTATCATCTGTGAAAGGTAACCCATTCTGACACTTTAGTCAACACATTTATCCTACTACTTAGGATATTTTACAAGGCAAATATGATTTAACGGAATTAATTCTAAGTGATTTACTCTAGCATGTTTTCAATAACCTTTTGAAATGAAACTTCCCTTCCCTCTCCTCTGCTTGACACTCTGCCATTTGAACTTTTACTCCTGGACAGTCAAGACACAGATAAATTCTCCCTTATTTCTAGTACTATTTCAGGACTTGATTCCCCCCTCCCCTGTCCCTCCATTTTGCAATGCAGTGTCCTTCCAGTCTTCTCCCAGAGCTCTGCTTTTAATTGTACAAAAGTAACTATTCACCCAGTTGACTGAATTCACCAATTCTCAGACACAAGAGCATCTGTCAGAGGCATCGTCTTCTAATTATCCTGACTCCAAACCTGATTTTCTAATGGAAAACTGATGGATTCTTTCTTATCCCAAGAAGTTAGTAGACCTTCTCCTGTAAATCCTTCGGTTTCTTTAGATGCATCCACTCCAGACAACGACAATGGCTTCTTTACAAACACGTTCCAGTACAAAATGCAAATAACTTTTACTGCTTTATTTCTAAATTAACCCATGGGGTTCAAAACTGAAGGTGCAATGCCTTTTGAGCACTTCACAGCAGCCTGAGCTGAGTACAAAGAATCTCAACATCTTCCCCATTCAGGACAAACTTATTTTTGGGTTTTTTTGTGTGTGGGTTTTTTTTTTGGTCTCCTTCTAAGCACCAGCTCCCCCATGTTATTTTCATATGATGTACCTTTGTCAAGTCTTATCATTCAAGTCTTGAAACATGAATGACAATTTGTTATGGCTCTAACTTTTTTATATGCATTCATCCCTCAGGAGCTTAATTTACATGCATCTGTATTTCTCTAATACTAACAAGGTTAGTACTTCCAATTCTGACACATCTTTTTAGTTTAATTTATCTATTTCTCTACGTAATTCTGTAAGCAGTCATGTTTCAGACTTAAACAAGAGTCCTCAATCCTAGAAAAAATAAGTATCATCCTTGCTACATTATACAGAGGAAACTAAAGCATTCTGGACACCACAGGTCTCCAGGTAATGCACTTCTTTTGACAGATCCACAGCTAAATATTAGAGTAAAAAAACCAAACAATTTAAAAACCAGTTTTATTTTTCTCTCTTCTGTTCCATAACTGTCATTGATCAATTCAGTAGGTCAACTTCTACAACAATAAAATGCTCTTTAGATAAATAACAATTATGATAGTTGTACATATAAAAATAATGCAAGCAATGCTTACCATGATATGATGCAATCCATAGTACATCAAAATGTCTGCTAAGGTAAAAATGTTTCCTGCAAGGTAGACTTTATCTTCAAGGTGCATGTTAAGATCCTGAAAAGGAAAACGGCATTATACTGCTGTAGCACTGACTTTGTGAAACAACATACTAAAGCAATTGTTAAAAATAATAAAAACTTCCTTTGGAGACGATGCCTATAAAATAAATCCCAGATTTAAATTATCCTAACTCAGCAAATGAGAAAAACAGTAAAAGAAAAGGATACTAAAGTCAGTGACAAAACAGTAAATTAAAATACCACCATTCATTGACAGTGAAAAATTAGGTAAAATTTAAATGCTGGTGTCTAAACAAAGTGCTTCACATTAGTCAAATTTCTGTAAATACTCTAGTCTAATTTATTTTAATCTGACTCCACAGAAATACTTTCAAATCTGTCTTTTCTTGGCTTCAAATTACTGGAATTCAAAACTGAAAGAGTTGTGGGTATTTTTATGAGAACGAATGACTCAGAAGTACTGCTGTCACAGGTTTAACATCTGATTAGTAGAAAATGCAGTCCTGTGATCAAAGGAGAGCTGCTCTTCCAGCAGCAGCTCCTCCTGTCCTCCAGGACCCACTCAGTGCAGCTGGTCAGCAAGGTTCTGAACTCCAAATGTGGAAGAACCAGGGAAACACAAAGGGAGAGCGGAGCGGGAGACAAAGTATTTTCAAGCTTAATGCAGGAAACTTGATATCCATCAGCTGGTATCACTTGACACCTGCTTTCATTAATGCTGAAATCACTGCTGGCAATTCCTCCTGACTGACACTGTCAGTTCAGCTTCCAGGTCTCTAAGAAGAGAGCACTGCTTCAGCATTTTAAGGTCATGTCTCAGCCATTCCATATCAGAGACTTACAACGGTAGGTAGTAGAAGGTTTCCATTTAGGTTCAGTAACTGAATATTTCAAAACTGTATTACAGAAAGCCCCCTTTTCATGTTTTTTTTTTTGTATGCAATCATTCTCTGCTGGAACACCAGAGGCTGACAGACTCATTGTTGCTCAAGCTTGTCAGTTCTGAGAGCACAGGCATCACACATCAACTCTCCCTCTTTACCTGTCCTAGCTTTTCTACCTACTTCTACCTAGTTCTTACCTACTTCTCATCCAATCTATGTACCTTCCTGCCCCCTACTTCCCTCCAAAGAAACATAACCACAAACAAAATTGCCTACTTTATGCTGATCCCAGCATAAGCAAGCTTTAATTTTATAATATTCTTTTCAGAAATGTACAAAAACAGTTTCCTGGCTTGTCCCTGGATTAGGCAACTCTCCTTATTAGCTGTAAACTACTTTCTTCCCCCTCAGACATCTCCTGAAGCCACTCCCCAGCCCAAAAACGGAGGTAAGCTGCTTAAACATAACTAACATTCTTAAAAATTTTAATTTTTCAGTCTCAGTTACAGCACATTTCATTTCAAGACAACCTTCTATTAAAAAAAACAAGAACGTCCAGGGCAAGAAGAGGGTTAATAATTAGTGAACAATGTAAAAATTCTATTTAGCCTCAAGCATGTTGCACTCTGTGTGGTTACATAATTTTACTGATATAGAGATATCCCATAGTGCACATATTTAAAAAAAAAAACAAGACCAAAACACAAAACTGAGATGCCATGACTTTAAGACATCTGACCTTGCATTTGCATTTGACGAGTTTGACTCCATTATGCCACCTTACTATTTCTTTGATAACCTCTTCATGACAGGACTCCTGTACTTCCGTAATATTTAAACATCCTCATGTCTGCTTTGATTTCTTTTATTAGAGCAAATCAGGGAAAAATATTAACCCCTGCATAGTTAAAATTCTGTAAGGTCAACTGCCCCTGGCTATGTGGTTTCTTTTCATGTTAGTTAGTGCTCAAATTACTTTAAACATGTAACTACAGTTCTGTGGAATTTCCTACACACAACACGAAGAAGAAAAAAATTTCAGGAAGAAAAAAAAACACCCCATCAACCTAGAGATAAGTTTATGGTTTTTTTCCCTAATAAACCTGTCTGTTCTGACAGAGATCTCTGACCAGCATTTTTCATTTCAAATAACCAGAAATTCCACATGCATTATAACAAAAAGTAACACCACTGAAATTACATCTCCCCCCTCCCATCCCTGTTCTTCTTAGCTTAGGCTATGGAACCAGGATTTTGTAAAGTAAAAAGCTCATTATCTCTGAAGGTACAATCACCACAGGTTATTTCCCTCCTCAAATTTTGGACTTTTGCATCAAAGAAATTACAGCATGCTCATTCTGAGTTTTATAATGTGTGTGTACTCAAAATAGTAATCAATTAAAAAAAAAAAAAAAAAGCTAAAACTTTAAAGGCAAGGTAAGCCATTACAGCATGAACAATTATTTATTCTGGTTCATCACATTTTATGAAGTGATATGCTCATTTTATGAGCAAATTAAATTTGACAAAAATGGTTTAGTCTCGTATAAATGAACATTAGATTACAATTCTAGTTTTGAACATGTACTTTCCTCCTGTGAAATACAGGCAGATATTCCCATTTCATTCTGCAAGTCAAGATAATTCAGAAGCACCTCAGTAATTTCTTTTCCATGTGCATTAGGCACATTTAGTTACTCCTGCCTCATGGGTTATGCTTCCCATGGATGATTATTGGCTAATAGCCAACTGTGCTACAACTCCTGAAATTCAAGTTTTCTTAAGTGACCATGGTATTAAAGTGAAATAGTGTTCCTGTCCTGGAGAGATTAATGAAAGTATGAATGCAAAACGCTACTGAATTTCTATTACATGCAGGAAATTCAGGTGTGTTAGCTGTCACCTGTAACAGTGTCTTTCATGTACTGAACACCACAGTCTTGAAAGTTTGCTTGTAACTATATAAACCTACTGTTGCAATCCCTCAGGAAACTCCCAAATTTCAAGCAGGTATTTATGGCACAGCTGCAGTGTGATGCACTAATATACACTGAACAACTGCAACAATTCAAATGCCATTTTTAGGATGAGGGCGAAAAAGCAACAGAAGAAAAAATGTTGCATTATTTATGGACTAACCGATGATTTTCCATTTGCTTTTTTATGGAAAAAAAAAATATCCCATTTACAGCCCATATCTAGCAACAGCTCAAAACATCCCACCCACAGCACACTTCTGACAAGCCCACAGTATTGCTTACTGTCTTTTAAGTATGCAATCTAATTGCCTGTAATCCATTTAATCCACTAAGGCAACTGAATCCCTCTCAGTCACCACAAGTTGCTTCTTACCAAGACTCGGTGGCTTAGAATGGACCTAATCATAGTCTGACTTTGTTTTGGATGTTTTGCCCACTCCATCCTGCTGGTGTATGTATTTCCCTCACACACAGAAGCACGTCCTTTCAGTCAGCAAGATTCTTAAGGTCATTTATGCCCTAAATGTCTTTCTGCCTATCACACCATGCAAAGACAAAAAGCTGAGCACTCTCAAATGCCTCAGGAAAGCCCCTGACAAGGCAGAACCAAGGAACGGTTTCTGCAGCCATCTCAAAGAACAGCAGAATTGCACTGCTACTGCATAGCTGTATTTTTAATTCTCATGCAAGAATCCTCTGTCTAACTGGCAAACTATGAGCTAGACCTGGTCTGGAAAAATATTATATTCAACATACTCAGTTGAATAATCAAATAAAAAAATATTGCTCCAATAATCAAAATTCAATCCTTTAACCCGTAAGTGCCCAAAAATATCCTGCTGCTAAAAGAAGAGGTTGAGAAGTGAACACAGAAAGTTCAAGTTTAAGAAATGCTTGCTGGACGAGCTTGCCAAAGCAGGTAGGCATCCCATTTAGAACTCTATCAAAAACCAGTGTACTAGAACTGTGGATTAACAGCACAGACAGAGCATGGATTAACCTGCTTCTGTATCTGTGGAAACAGTCATTTTTCAAGCAAGCACGTTAAGAGAGCTTCAATTCCTATCTATTCAGATTTCTGATTGTATTTCATGCTTACAGCCAGACAACACAGATTGGGATAAAACTAGTTAAGTCAGGGAACACTCTTCTGCATGAGACACAAAGTAGTACACAAAAATTCTTGGTTATAATTAGCCTTCAGGGATCAGAGGTTTCTACATCTCTGTGGATGCTTTCTTATGAATTCAAGTACAAGCTCCCAGTTATTTGGCAGATGCCAAATGTGCCTGAAGACGGGGTGGGAGGCAAAAAAAGCTCATTTTAAATACTTAAAATTGACAAAGCAAAGACACTAAAATCTCCTGAAGAGAATTCATTAACATCTAAGTACACATTTGATGGCAGGAATGTTTCACAAAGGTTCTCAATTCCTTTCCTGAGGAGTAGAAAAAGTTCTAGTTATCAATGACTCAGTAATTTTCAGATTTTTTTTCCCTATGCAGCTTAATTTACCACTAATCAAACATCAAAGAGCAAAGGAAAATACTCTTTTATCCCGTGGAAGAGAAAGTTAACATAATGGATTGGATATTATGCTATCACTGCTATTGACATTCATTCCTACATATCTGCTATAGAACAGTCAGAAGTTCTGCTTTCATTTATTTTGTCCAGTAGAGAGGCACAAATCAAAAATTAGAAGTCCACAAGCTCTTTTATTGGCTCATTCTCAACAAACAGTTCAGCATTTGCTCTGAATGAATATAAAAAAACCTTGGCTGACATGGTCTGTTTCGCCATTGTTTTCATGCCAAGTAACAGCTTTAGGCAACACACAGGTAAGAACAACTTAAGAACCTATTTTTCCAAACAGATCCTTCCTGCTCAAATTAACAAGCACTAAACCAGTTACTTACTGACATTCTGTAGAACTACATCACCTCAGTTAAGGGTTAAACAGAGGCAGCCTAAAGTTTGTAGCAGAAGCAACTGAACTGTTTTTGGCGCAGCTTATTATAAATTGTGGCTCTAGGCTGCAACCGTCCCAAGACTGCCATTGTGTATTCCAGACACGTTGTAAAACTACAGCCTCAGACTTCCCTCCCTATTTTAGTTTTCCTTTTTTTTTTTCCACCCATACTCCCTTTTGGCATAGTATATTTTAATGGTAGGCTGCCTCTTTTTCTGATTAATCGTGGTGGCAAGAGAACAAATTAAAAATAAATCCTTAATTGCTATACTGTGAAATTATTAAGAGTTGGAACAATTCCACAGCAGCCCTTGTGTTAAAATAAATTCTAGTTATTCAACACTTGCTAAGAAAAAAAAAAAAAAACAGGAAAACTTTAAAATTATAATAATCTATTAGACTATACTTAAAGGCAGAGATTCTCCTTCAAGTGACACTGATTGTTTCTCAGTAAGGAAGTTTTGCTTTCCTTGGAAACACTCAATTTATCTACATATTTGTACTTGAGTATACTGTCTTTTCTACACAGCCAGTGTTGCTAAGGCTAAAACTGAAGAGATATACCAGTTTTAGCACAAACTGCCATATCTTTGCATCTGCTTTTAATACTCCAATGCAGTTCTGCAAATTACTTGCATGTATGTGCTGACAATGCAGATATCAGCACTGAAGCCATCCAGAGCAGATGTATTTTGTTATAAGACAGAAAACTTGCTTTTGGTTCATAGAAGAGCAAGGAGAGAAAATAAAAGCCACCTATCTATTCTCATATGGCCTTCTCACAGTTCAGGAGAAGAAAAAGCATCACAAATTTGTTCAAAAAATGAGTGAAACTGTATGGTATTTGTTATAAATGCTTTTTGAAAAAAATAAGTAGGTAACAGGGACCTCCAAGGGCCACCTACTCATACCACAGCTAAAGCTGAAGTTAAACCCTGATTAGTCAATGTCTCCTTCAATCAAGTTCTGAAAATCCCAAAGGTGTAGACAGTTTCCATGTGGTATCTGTAAACCATGATAGTGAAGGTTTTGATAACATTTACACATAGAAAATAACAGCAGAGATGTTACAAAAAGAGAAGTAATGTAAACAAACTCATAATTAACCAATGGAAGATATGCCCCAGACACAACGAAATCAAGATAGCTCAGATTATTTGGGGTGCCAGTGAGAGAAATGGTTCTTCAGGACTTTCACCAAGCTGGTAAAGCAGGCATGAAATTGCAAGCCCTCAAGATCAAGACAGCTGTCAGCTTGAAGAGGACAACAGATAATAATAAAGTTTTGCTTTGCATCATTTTAAGATGCAAACCAAAGTCAAACTAAAGTCAACCAAAGCTACTTCTAAACCCAGACTCACTAGTTTGACTGAGAAGTACAGCTTTCTATCTAAAACATACTTTCAAAGTTAAAAGAATAACCACTTTAAAAACTGATTGATTTTCACTGCTGTTTTATACATGCTTAGTAAACAGTGCCCTTAGCACTTAACAGTGTAAAGCTAATTTTCTCTTCAAGCTGTTCCCACAAGACTGCAAAAACACTAATTACCAGTCACAAGGAGTAAGAAGATAAATAGAGTAAGTTTTGCTATCTACTCCTTGCCATCTGGCTGCTCAAATAACAGGGTGACCCTCGAGATTTTCTTTTCTGCTTCCACCTGTTCAAGAGCAAGCAAGCTACAGAGTGCAGGAAAAGTTTAATAGCAGCACACCAAGCATAAAGTAACTTGATGTAAAGGGCAGTTTTGTACAGGTTCCTTTATGATTTCACTTTTCATACACAATTCTGTCCAACAGCTCTTTCTGGCACTGATACCAGTTACCACAACAGCAGGTATGGCCTGTATTCCATAATTACCAAACCAGTAAGAACAGCTCTTGAAACAATCAGAGAAGAGTTACCTTGAAATACAACACCAACTTGTTTATAACCAAGGGCTCATGAAGACAGGAAGAAACTTGGTGTCTTACACAGGCAGCTGAACAATCTCTAAACTGTGTGGAATGCCCTGCTTCATACATTTTACAGTTTTAGCTGTTTTCCCTCCTGTTTCAGGTCACTAAAAGTGGAAAGCAGCCAGCAGAGTAAGAGTAGAATAATACTTAATGATACTGCCAAGCTTTTAGCCTTTGCTCAGTTCTATCAACTGAACGCTCACACGCTCACTGGCACTGTAACCTCCTTCCAGGTCTGGTCACTCCAAAATTCAGTGGCAAGCCAACTAGATACTCCTTACCTTCAGAACTATTCTAGTATCTTCCTTACTGGAGCCTCCATTGACCCGAGTCACTCTGTATTCCAACCACTGCTGAACCACAGCCTTCTCCTCCGCAGTGTTTCCGAGCAGCTGGTCCTTCTTAGCCTGCCTGACGAGGTGGGCAGCGATGGTCATCAGCCCTGTCAGCCCAGGGCCATTGTTGGTTTGGAGAACAGGGACCTGTGGAAGTGGAAAAGAAAATTTAATCTTAAACAGCTGATTAAAAAACCCCCAGTCTCCATATGAAGAAGTCTCCACATGTTTTTTCACAGTCCCTCAAAAGGACATTTAAAGCAAAGTGTCACAATTTAGAGGCATAGTATCACCAAAACCAAGTGTATGTTTGCTTTTCACTCTTTGGCGTGGTTTATTTTCACTTCTTCTGTAAGAACATGAATAAACCAGGACACTTTTGGCTCCAATTAATCGAATTCTGACAGTATTAGCCAGAAATAGCATTGCTTGTTCTAACACAGCTTATTAATTGACTTTTAACTCATTGTCAAATTCAGGGCTCTTACTGAAGGCCATAAAGCGAGTAGCACCCGGGTTCCCTCTGATCAAGCAGACTGCAGGAACCACACCTACTGAAATGCTAATTCATCCTTGCTGCTCCCTTCCCAAACAGCCCGACAGAAGCAGCAGCTCCCTGGGAGGACAACACAACACAACATAACACACCTTTACCTCTACCCATGTCTCTGTCAGTGACAGCAGCACCTGTCAAACCGTGGGAAGGGAAACTGAACCACCGAGTCAATAAATGAGGGGGATGTTTGGAAACTCAGTGCAACAGACAGAAGTCCATTCAGTCCTTTACAACGTCAAACGACAGAAACTGATTAAAAATGCAATTCTTTTTCTTTTAAAAGTATCTGACCTCACAGAGGAGTCTGTTTGTGCTCAGATTTATTTAACCTAAGTTGCAAGTCGAAAGGACAATATTATTTTTGCAGTTGCATCAAGAGCCTTTGACTATTAATAAGTTTTTTGCCACCGAACACACAGCCAGAAAAACTACTGACAGATCCAGTTAGTTGGTATTTTCAGCCTTGTGCTTTACAGCAAACAGCACTAAAATATGGGTCAGGTTGTTAAATAATTAAAGCAGATTTTGCAAATAAAAACCACAGATATTCAGGAGTCTGATCATAGTTAATTAAAAAAACAAAAACCATAAGGCAGCTGCACGACTGTCTTTTCTCCACAGACCTTCTCCAGAAGGGAGCATCATGTAAAGGGCCTCACAAATTTGTGACACTCTCAGCCCTATTATTACATTTTTTAAGCCTCGGGTGCCTCTTAAGCCACGGAACTTCGTGTTCCCATACAAACCTCAACACATGCAGAATCAGAGAACCATCAAAGTCGGAAGAGACCCTCCGGATCACCAGCACTGCCACTGCAACCCCTAACCCACGTCACCCAGCGCCAGATCTCCATCTCCTCGCCTCGTTTCAAGGCCATTTCCCCTTCTCCCCTCAC
>VXBX01003166.1:83325-204606 GCA_013400415.1 Scytalopus superciliaris | reverse complement strand
CGCCGAGGGAACAACCGTGAGGGAAGGGAGGCCGGGGACCGCCACCCCGCGCCCCGTCCCCTGCCCGCTCCCTTCACCTTCCGCGGCCCTTGGGCGCCGTACTTGTTCCCGCCCGGCAGCCCCAGCAGCCGCTCCAGCAGCTCCAGCTCCGCCGCGCCCGGCGCCGCCATCTTGCACCGCGGCGCACGCGGAGCAGGGCGCCNGGGGGGCAAGGGATGGCGCATGCGCAGTCGAGCAGAGCGGTTGCAAAACCACGCCCACGAGGGCGTGGCCTCAGCGAATAGGGCGGGGCCTCAATGAGNCGTGGCGCTCGGTGCCGCGCCCACGGTGTTTTCCTGAGTGACCCCACCGCCTCCCCCTGGCAGCGCGTTCCAATGGCTAATCCCTGTTTCTGTGTAGGAATTCGAATGCCCAGCCTGATCCTCCCCTGGCGGAGCTTAAGGCTTGTCCTCCCGTTGCCTGGGAGAAGAGGCCGACCCCCAGCTAGTAAATCATGTAAATCACGGTTGTTAATGGTAGTAGTGAAGTTAAGAGGGGAACCCCCCCCCCCTCCAAATTTCATGTGAAATAGCCTGATTTACCTGCACATTCGCGTGCCTGAGGCTTGATAAAGACACGATTTAACCACCTTTCCAGTGGCAGATACTCTGCTGCAGGTGTCACACCTCCTTGTCCGATCGTAAACTTTAGGGATTAAAACAATGTCAGACGTGCAGGGTATCAAAACGCAATTCTTGACAGAAGACTGTTTAATACCAAACTAACATTTTTTTACTGTAAAGAATGAGCCAGCAATGTCCTGCCACTGACAAATCCCCGGCACAGACTCGGGGCTCTCGCTGCGTTCGTCATCTCAAATAAGACGATCCTGACAAATGTCGTGTTTCTCCAGTGAAACACTTTATCTTGATACAGGGTGACATTTCGACCCGTACCTTCTGTTGCATAAGAAGTCTGAAAGTGAACACTGAGCCTTCCTCTGGCTGCAGAGCACGTGTGAGATTGTGAGTGGGTTTTAAAGCTGCTGTAGGACTCTGTGTGATCTTTTGTGTTAACATCTGCAAAGCACTTAAAGAAAAATAAATTGCTATACCTTGAAAATGGCACTGCTCTTTGCAAAGTTCTTTTAACTCTTCAGCTCCTTTCCCTCAGCAACATTTTTGAAGTGCTAGTTTTCCACCTGTGTTCTGGTAGTGTTCCACCTGTGTGGTGCCAATGAATGATCTGAAATTGGACAGAAAGCCTGCATTTTTCCGTGGGGAAAACGAAAGGAATGTTTTGCCAATTGTTTCATTATTGAGCGATTTTTACCTTTGATAAGGAACCATTTAGAGGTAGATACATACCTACATTTACAGGTTATTCTATATATTTATAATTTTTAAATGCCTTGGGACCTAGAAAGTGCAACTTAACAGTTTGAAATATCAGTATCAATGGATTCAAATATCTGTCAGTCAAAATAATAAGATTGCAAGTTCAGTCAGGTGAAAAGCTAAAGGATAGGGTTGTTTGTGAGTTGTTTTTTTTCCCCCCTTAGGACTTTCCTCCCACTTCAAAGTTTGAAAGGCCTTGGAAAGGGAGACTTTATAAATTAGGTGGGGGAGATAAAGTGCTTATGGTTGTGTAGCAGTTTTCCCCTGCTGCCAGTGTTTAGCAGTGTCTCTCTCCCTTTCTTTTTCCGTGCACAGTTCTCCCCTCATTCCATTAGGTGGAGCTTTGTGATTGAGGCTGCAGAAGAAAACTCGCTTCCAAGTGCAAAATAATTCCCCACGGAACGGCTGGGGGAGGAGGTGAAGGAAGCCTTCTTTGCTTAGAGGTATCACTGTCCTATACACAAGCTCCATGCACAAAAATCTGAATCAAGGCCCTCACATACAAGGAAAATAAATTGAAAAATCGATTCTGTCAAACGGGTCCTGCTCTAATCTGCTGTTATCATAGTCAAGTTCCAAATCTAAAATACCTTAGGTTATAAATTAAATGTCAAATATAATTAATTTGGCACTTGAAACATGAAGTGGATGACTGTCCTTTAGAGAAAGCCTGACAGCTTTATGTATGTCACATTGGTATCTGTTAAAAGGAGCTTTACATGCCAGACGATCCTTGTGTGAATCATATTGCTGTGAGCTGTACCAGAATTCTGTCAATGGAATAAGTCTCAGAACAGTTTTCTCCTTAATTGTCTGAAGCTTTTGCAAGACAATATAAATCAATTGTCATCTGCCTCATCTGTGCAGAATAATGGTTTTATCATACATCAAATAAGCAATTTATTTCTTATTCATTACTACAGAAGTTATTGTTGAATATTTACATACAAATCTATATTTTATACAAATGGGGAATGTTTTCTGCCCTGTGCCTTAAACCCACTGCAGTTACAATTTGAATCAGTTTTCCTTCCATCTTCTTGACTTCAGCAACATCAGCTGTGTTGCTGCAGTACCCTTCCTCAGGGAGGCCCAGGTTATAATTGCATGTACCACTCCTTCCTCAGCCCACTGTCCCTGCACGTGGAGACTCTGTTGCACACCCTCCTCCCCTTGCCATCCCAAAGTGGTCTTTCTTTACTTTTTGCACTTTGTGTCCTTGCTTTGCACGATGAACTACACTGGCCTTAACATTTATTCAGTTGCAAGTGCCCCTGGGGAAGTGAAGGAGGTGGGTTTGCCCAATAGACACTTTTATACAGTCGTTGAAATAGAAATGTCAGTATATCACGGTATTTCCCACTAACAGAACCAATAGGGCCTTCCTATTCCAAACCCCATAGAAATTCCCCAAGAAAAGATTTAATAAGGTTTCACGATTAATTTTTAAATGTATGTAATAAACTAGCTAAATGGTTCTGTATGATACCCTTTATACTGCCTGCTCTACACACTGTGTCACCAGGCTATTCTTTTAGTTTAAGAGCAAACAAACAAACAAAAAAACCCAAACAAAAATAATGAAAAGGTGCTGAGACCTTACTGCTGTTACTCCACTCATTGAAACAAGGAGCACATGTGCAGTGCAGCCAAACTAAAGGATCCAGATTTGTTCCTGGTTCCTGCAGTGTCTGAATGAAGCAGAGATGAAATTGACTCTTTTTTTTTTTCTTTTCCTCAAGTGCTCTTGGAAAATTGAACATGTGAAATGAATGATTCCTGTAACAGCCATCTCTCCTCTGCTTCAGCTTTCCTTTTCTTCTGCTCAACCCCATGCTCTATAACAGAAACATGAGCCCCAGGTCCATGTTGAAATTTAGCCATTCTTGTATGTGTCAGGCAGAAAACAACTCCAAAGCAGTATTTTAAACTTAAGAGGCACAACATTTTTTCTTTTTGTCTCCTTTCCACTAGGTTACACTAACAAAAGGACTTCTAGTTAGAAGGCTTTCTGCAGGCAATGACTCAGAGAGGTTACTGTCCCAGCAGCTGATTGTAGCCTAAGTGCATATCGAAGGAAACAGGGAAGGGAAAGTTGCTGTGATATTAATGCTGTCATAGTGCACCACCAAAAGTAGGGCAAGGGAGACTTTTCATGCTTCCGAGCAGACTGATCTCATGCACATGTATGTCTTAATTTAGCAACAGAATGCATATGTTTGTATTCACTGCACTCGAGCAACAACAGGATTCATCAGTGACCATTATAAAACTGACGTGTTTCTTTTTCACTCCTGGTCCATGGAAGATGACTGTGAGTCAGGGTGCTGCCTGGGGTCTGTAGTGATTTAAGGTCATCATCTTAATTGCAGATCCACAGGCAGGATGGCTGCATTGCTGCACTCCTGCATAAAAGCTGATTAGCCCACGCAGGAGGAAATTAGCTCCACACTGCTGTGCCTGGTTTTAAAGCGTTCCCAGACCTGACCCACTTGTTCATAGCTCAGAGTTCCCTGAACTTTATCTGTTACAGGCAGGTCTGCATTTGGATCTCAAAACCATCACGACTCAGGTTTGAAATTAAACAAGCATTGAACATGGGTGACAGTTTGGGTTTGATAATTCCACAATAATTTTGACTTTTTTCCATGGGTTTGGAGACCAGTCAACAGAGTGTGTGTGTTCTTATACATGTATAAAAAAATGCATCACTGATATTCCTTTGAGTGTGTTTTTTTGATAGAAAGCCCAAGTAACTTCATTGTTCAAGAAGAAATGAGTCAACTCTTAGACACTGATTATCACAAATTTGATTTCCCCAAGACAAGAAAATATGGACCCGCATGGAAAATTTACTAAGAAATCTGTAGAGACATATTCTACTCTCAGTGCCATCCTAATTTCTTAAGTCAAATTTACTATCCTTTATTACTCATTTGCCTTCCAAATTAGAAGATGTCATTAAAGAAAAACAGCCAGCATTGATGGGTGAGTGGAAATTAAGACTCACAAAAAATGGCTGATTGTCACAGAAGGGAACAAACTGGTGTCTGACAGACCAACCTGAATGGGAGAGTTTGGTGTGACAGAGGATCGCTGGTTTGTTCAGCAGTTGTGCACATGTAGCAGTTCTGCTCCTGACAGCAAAACAGATGAAGCTGATTTTAAAAGTAGTATACCTAGAATGCTATGCCTAGTTTATCATGTGTAAATGTGGTCCATTTGGTTGTGAAAATATAATCTGCTGCTTCTTTTACAGCTAAGTCAGTGCTGGGCTTAGTCTGCTGTGTTTTTTAGAACATGATTGTTACAACAACTGAATTGCTGCTGGCAAGAAGCTGTTTTTAGGGCGTTTGCCCTATTTACAAATCCTGAGTCCACGAATGAGAAGGCTAAGCTATTTCAGCATCTGCTATCAGTAACATGCCATGTTAGAACAGACAAATTCTGTTCTTTGTTCTCCAGCTATCGCTGTTCTGAGCTGGAATATGTCCTGAACATACACTAGATGGCAGGCGGGTCAGGTGGCTGGAAACAAGCCTTGCCCGTTCATCACACAGCCCTCTCTCCTGCCTCCAAGAGATCAATTGGTCTTCCTCAGGCCTGTACAAAAGCACATTTGGCTCGCTGTGCTGGATAAAAGTATGCAGTCAGCAGACTAGAAGCTGATCTAGCCCTCTGCCCACAGGATGCTTGTCCATGTTGTTCCTGACAGATTTGCTTTTGCCTTTTAGCCGACAAGGAGAAGATGCCTGATCAGTAACAGCTCGATCAGTAGCAGCTGTTGTTGAGAATAAGGGCTTGTGTTAGAGAAGGGGATGTGTTAAGGAAGCGCTGTCAGCACCTGAGGCAGGCTCTGATGGCTTGTCTTCAACTGTAGACTCCTGTATTTGCCCTGCAGGAGACGATGGCAGCTTGTCGCAAATTTTTTTTGTAGCAGAACATCTTTCCAATGCTCCGCGATGCCCCAGGATGAAAGATGCCCTCAACGTTGCCCTTAAAGTGGAGATCTCATTGCAATGCCAGTATGTACAGCCTTGCATACATCAGTGCTTACTGCAGGATCCTTTGGGAGCTGTCGTGACACAAGGTCAAATTCAGCCCTCCTGTAAACTGGTGTGGTGCTCGCTTGACCCACAGCTCTGTCAGTGTAACAGAAATGCTGTCAGCTTTCACCTCTCCTGATGTCCTTGAGGAAAGGATGGATTTGAAAGGAGATGTCACTTCACTATCAGATTATGCTAATGTCATAGGTGAGTCTCACAGGGCTCTAAGAATAAACTACATTTTAAAAAAAGTCCTTCCTGTAGTTTGTTGGAGGTTTTTTTCCATTAGTGATAGTTGTAGGAAAGCCATGAGTGGTCATCGATTGCTTTTTCTTTCTCAAACAAAAAATTTCCTCAGTGTTGAGCTGCAATTCAGATGCGTTTAGGATTCTTGCTGTGGTGTGGGAATTCCTGAAGTGGTGCACCTCTTCTTATTTTAATTATGAAGTGTTCTTCAGATTTTGGGGACACAGCTGCTCTACAGTCAAACTCGTGCTAATGGAGTTACTAGCACAAATTAATCAAGTCTATACTAAGGATCTTAAGGAGTTTGTTATATCTGTTGGAGGGCTAGAGCACAGAAGCAAGATGGTTTTTGTTGCCAGTTAATCTAAACCTATTCAGCTCATCTCTAGATAACAAATGGTGGAAACACATGCTTTTGTCTAGACTTTTCTCTAAACGACTGCTTCTCGTGGCTCTGTATCAGTTGAGAGTTACGGGGAAGCAAATTGTGTAGATTTAATTGCCTTACTCACTGAATCACTTAGTGAAATAGTTGAGACTTCTCAGAAGAGCAAGAGGAAAATCTCTATTTGAATAAACCTGCAGTGTTGTATCTTTTAGTAGTTAGAGAGTGCAGTAGTTAAATCAGTAATAAAAAAGAGGAATCAGGCTTCCATAGTTGCTAATGTAATCATTTGACACTTCCTAGAGTATCTGTACATCTTCTCTAATAGGGCAGGAATGATCAAATACCACACACAAACACATTTTTCTTTTCATCTCTTTGAGTCATTGAGGAACCACTCACGAACAGTGACCACTCACTAGAAACTGTTTCAGAAAATGAGAAAAAAGCCACAGAGACTTGATAGAGTGAGTAGCCATTTAGTGTATTTGGTTTGAGACAAGTTGCATGAAGACAACAGGAGAAGACACGGGGTCACGACCAGACAAATGAAAATGTGGAGAAGATGACTCACTGTAGTTTGAGTTCTCTTTCACATCCGTGCAGTCACGAGGTTTAACTGCAGCAAAGCCCCTTGAAGCCAGTATTGCTACTGAAAGAAAATGTTACACTCCTTCATTTGCTCTTTCCTCCTCTTTATCCAGTCTCTTTCAAGGCTTAATTGTTGAGATCTACATCTACAAAGTAAATAAATATATTTAAAATATACAATTGGAATTAAAGCAGTACATTGTATAACTTTTTAATGCCTTTTTTTTTCTTTCCATTAAAGCAGCTTTCTTAAAGGTAAAATGTGTTTGGAATATATGTTATAGACAACACAAAGCCTGCTTGTGAGAGGTTTCCTTTATGAGAAGAAATTTTGCTTTTGGCAAGTGTGTTTGTTTGACATTAGCACATACATCACCCAAAGGGAAATCTGTATTGGCATGGAGATGTCAGATGATACTCTGCCACTCAGACACGTGGTGCTTGACCCAGGACTGCAGCAAGGAATTACACACAAAGCTTACGAGTGTAAGAACTTCAGGTTATGTTGCAGCACAACCCATGAGTTTGATAATGGATCTACAAGAAGAAAACAGGGTTGCAAATAGAAGATTATCCTGTCCTCCAGCACCTCTGCAAAATGACACGTTTCCTCCTTCTCCCAGATGTAAGGGTGTTGTGTTTTTTTTTAATTTAAATTTTTCTAATGAACTCTCTTCCTTTTCCCCACTACAGAGATCTTCAGTCTTGCTTCTTCTCTTCATCCAAAACTTGTCAAAGCCATACATGGCAACACAGGTTTTTTTGTAACCAACTCCTTATTTGTTGTGGTTTTGGAAAGCATTTTGTGGAGGTGAAGAGCGAGGCTCATGTGACGGTAAGACGTTGAACTGATTACAGCAAGGAAGTATAATGAAAAGGAAGAGGGTTATGATTATAAGGTGCTGGGTGTTGTTCAACACATCAGTAACATTGTGAAAAATCTGGTTTAGAACTATTTGAGCCCACAATCTGGGGGACTATAATTGGGTTTTTCTTCACAGAATTTCACCGAGATTTAGACAACGGTTTATAAAATTTACACAGAGATCAAAGTGGCTTGAAATTCAGACCGATTTTCTCTCTCTCTCTCTCTCTTTTTTTTTTTTTAAGTGTGGGAAAAATGAATAAACCCTCAAAACACTTTCATTTAAGGCCGGTTCCTGCCAGCAAGGGAAATTTAATCCACTCAAGCCACCAAATCATTGAGTACATTTATTCATTAAAGTAATCAATCAGTGGAAATAGGTTTTTCTTTTTATATATTAAATGGCAAAAATGATGAGTTCATAAAAATGTCAAGAAATTTTCATCTCTGCTATCTCTTTCTTAGGTCAGCTGTCTTCAAATGTATTATCCCATTTGTAGGAATCTTACTTATTCTGTCTTTCTTGTAGAAAGCTGAGCATTGAGTATTATACAGAGATTAAAATTGAGTAGAAACTATAGAAAATGTCAAACATAGCAGAAATCATGACACTTGCTCTTTCGACTAGTCACAAAAGCATCAACAGTTGTTAATTTTTGAAGCTAGTACTCTGGCAGTGTTACATTAATACATCAGTCACAGCAACTTCTTGTTTACATTTGTGCTAGCATCTCCAAGTTTGTCAAGATCTATCATCTTTTTCCCTTATGCAGTTGGCTTCTTTTATTTTGACAAATGGATCCTTGCCAAGAAGTTATGTATGTGCCTTGCACATCATCATTTGGAAGCAGGAGACAGCATCGGGATTATCATTTTTCTCTACCATTTATAATGCAGGCTGCTTTTTTGAGGTCTCTTAGTGGAAAAGACCAGCTGAAGAAAAACATCAACTGTCCATTTGCCACAGGAAACAAAATTACATGCCTTGTTTGTCTGACATAGTCTAAACCTAGAAACTGAGCTCCTGTTAGTTTGGGACAGATGAAATGCCTCACATGTTTGTCTGTGAGCTCTTACTTAGGAAAGGACAAATATAAAGGGACCAACTGTGTCATGAAATTCAGTGTGTCACATCTGCAGACAGTCCTCTAGTATAGAATAACCCAAATATATAACACACCTATGTGGACCTTTGAGTGAAAGACCTTACAATTGTTATCATGATTCTAAACCTCAAGAATGTGGCCACAGGTAAGGGAGAGATGAAAAAAAAGACATCATATTTTGGGTGAAGCAGCAATTTCTTAGGTAATGTCTCCAGATCTTCCCAGGAGGTTATGAGACCAGAGGCCATACCCTAATCTACAGAGGAGGAAGGATATTTCCAGCTAATTTCCTGAAGTAAAATTCTGTCCTGAAATTTGTTGTTATCCGACCATTAGTTTGTTACTATTGAGTCTGGTGACAGGTTTAACCCTGAGAGTGTGAAAAAGACATGCTGATCTTCCTCAATAGTGTCAGGAATATCTACCACCTCCCCCAGCACTGCAGCTCCATCTGTGGCCAATTGACAGAGAAATTGATTGACAGCAGCCCTGAAGTATGGACTAATTAAATATATCATAAGTAGGTTGCAGTGATCACAAATCAGCTTGACCCAAAAAATTTTGGTTCCCAGATGTCTGCAAGATTTTCTGTTTAGCTTTGTAATATGGGTCCAGAAGCAGTCTCTATAAATAACAGGGGCATCTTTGATGCCAGTTCTTACTCCTCACGGTTTTAAAGTTGACCAACAAATACCCTTGGAGCAAGCACACTCTAAAGGGCAGCCAAGGGCCTGATTGTGTGGGGAAATCAGCGTGGGGTAAGGTAAGATGAAAACTGATGGTACAGTAGCTGTCTGCACTCATTCCTCACAGGGAGAGTGGTGAGCCCTCGGGGTGTGCTCAGATGGCCTCTGCCAGTGCTCACTGAGGTAGTTTAAGGGGTCGCTGTCCCTGGGTGTCTGTTTGCTGGAGACTGTGGCCCCTATTTCAGCAGAGATGGAAAGGAGAGCATGGCCACCCCTCCACCATCCTCCTTCACAGCCTGCTGGGTTTCTTGAAATTAGCCATGAAGACTGATTTACATTAATGGGCTGAGCTGGATGATGGAGGCTGAAGAACTGAGCCACATTTTGGTTTTCTGCCCTAGCTAAGGGAAGGAAACTGCTGCCAGAAGAATGGGGCAGGTGCCATAGTGACAGAAAAGTTTCAGCAGCAACTCTTTGTGAATGGATTGGAATAAAAGATCATGTGTTTCGTGATTAAAAGCCTCTACATGGGGAATCAGGGCAGAATAGCTAGTGGCTTGTGTGTTTTCAGATTACATTTCAGATTACATTTCACCTGTGTATGTATGATCTTGCACTGACTTCTTGGGCACATCAACAAAAAACCTCTGCAAATTCCAGTTATTCAAAGACATAGTAAACCTTTTCTTTCTTGAACACCATATTGTTTCATTATTTCACTGGAACTTATCCTCCTCCTCAACAGAGAGTTAACAGAGTATCTTTAATTGCTTTGCATTTTTGAAGGAATTCAGGTATCTTAAAAGTATGCAGAACAATTTTGTGTCAGGCTACTGTAGATTGGGCTCACAACCTTAACACCTTAGCTCATGGGCTCAGAAAAATCAGTCTTTACTACTCATCAGAAATCTCTGCAGGTGAATGATAATTAACAACACTGTGAATACCACTTCATACTTCCAAACTAAGCTGATCTTCTGATCAATGGCAAAACCATTTTAAAATAAATGGGCTATACACCTGACACATTGCTATATATCCCATGAGATTTAGCTCAGCTGGTTGGAATATGGTGCTAATAATGCCAAGGTTGCAGGTTTGATCCCTGTATGGGCCATTCACTCGATTTGATGATCCTTGGGAGTCCCTTCCAACTCAGAATATTCTGTGATTCTGTGGTCTCTCTGACTGTAACACGTGTCTTCCCTGTATCCAGTTCATTGACTGTGTGCAAATGAACATACCCACTAGCAGGAACAATTCATGAAGTTGAATCCAACAACATACCATGCTAAGTTTTTCTGCTGCAGCAACCTCACCAGCATTGAAACTTTCCTGACAAAGTTTCATCTGCACTTGGCTAGGTTTAGTCAAGGTGGAAGAATTCAGGAACTTCAAGCATACATTTTCCAACAGGTTTCCTTAGGTCAAAAAAAAAATACCTTGCCCTGATACAAATAATTTTATGAATTCATGAATTCTTACCTTGAAAGGCAGCTGGGTTAATATTAATAACACAGAGGAGAAACCTGAAGACCTGCAGCTTCCCTCAGGTTCTTCCATGCACGATTGCTGATACTGAAGAGAAGTTTTTTGCCATTCTGCACGTACCAGGACTTTGCTGTAATGGAGGCACCCAACTCTGCTGCCCTTGGCTGGGTTGTTTTCCATCCTCCATTGATATTGATACCAAAAGCTCAGTTCCAACACATGAAGTTGGTGTTTGTTTGACAAGCAAGTATCTTAGACTCCTTGGGAAAGAAAGAAACTCTGGATTTTCAGAATGTTTTGTTTATTTCTATTCCACAGCTTGTCTTGCTTCAGTTTTATAACATCTGGACTCTGTATGGGCAATGTAGCACATGTTGGTTCTGTTCTAGGCTCTCTGCCCTGGAGCAACAGCAAGTGCTGCTGGTCCAAAGGCTCTTATTCTGTGGGTCTGCCAAAGAGGGAATGCAAGTGGAAAACAGGTGGAAGAAAATCATCAGCACTGCTCAAAAATGTTCCTTTCCTATTCCAATACTTGGACTTGAATTTTCTTCTTAAAAACACCACGTCAGCTGGAAATGCTTAGTGATTCACACAAAATCCCAGGAAGCAGGAAGTCCCATGAAAACACACCATTCCAGACCCAGATGGACTTCCACTCTTAATGAGGAGAGTTTTGCCACCAGTCCAAATGAGAACACTTGGGGTAAGCCTTCTGTAGTCACTGATTCTTCTTCTCTTCTAGTGTTCACTCATACAACAGCAAACCATACTAAAAGAGAAGAGAAGGAGTACTTGGAGCTCTTGGAGGAAACACAGGGCAGGTCCTCAGGTAATTACATTAGCCCAGTTCTGAAGCTATACCGATTTTTCCTATTCAGGGCTCAGACTGACACTGTTTGAACACATCATTGTTCCACAGGCTGCTGCTCAATCTATACATCTGGGTGGGATAGGAATCAGAAGATAAATGCAGTCCTGAGGAAACACTTCAGAAGTGGTACAGAAGACTGGCTGCATTTTGTATAAAACAGTCTAAGTTATTTTCAGAGTGAATTTAGTCCATTTTTCACAACTAACTTTTAAAGAGATGTGTAGCTGCAGCTGGACACTGTTTGTACTAGTTAAACTGTACAGTTGTGGCGAGGGTCTGGTCACTTGGAGGGCTTTGCAAGTGCAGCTGATCAGTCTCTGCAGCCACACCTAAGTCATGCTGCCTTTCACCCACCTGCTTAACCTCACACATTCAACTGGTCTGATATCTCACATATGTACAAATATGCACATGTGCTTATAGGCTACAAATAATTTACACGTTTTAAAATGAAACAAAATGAAGGCAAACACGGAATGAATCACATAAGCATGTTGGAGGTAAAGCCCAGTTTCCAGAGGCTACTGACAGTTGCCTCATGCCACAGGGAGAGGCACTACTTTCCATAATGCATGGAGCCAATTATATCAGTGTCCTGACAGAGGGGAGGGGGGAGAAATCTTTTCGCTGACCCTGACACACAACAAACTTGCACCCTGAAGCCTGGTGTCTGATTAGTTTTTCAGGTTTTTTTACTGTAAGGCTGTTAAGTAATAAAATAGTTTCTCCCTCCCTAAGACAAATACCATTTAATTTATCAATATGCCATTTGTTGTATTCCTCTTAGTTGGTTTCTGACATCAACTTAAATACTTGTACCTCCCCTCCTGAATATTGTAAACTAACAAGCCCAGTTAGTGGGAGCTGAGTGTCAGTAATACCTCCAGGGATTAAGGGGACAGAATATTTATAGCAATCTAATATTTTAGAGTATTTTTCATTAAAGAATGGAATCTAATGATTAGGTAATAATATAAAAAGCACTAAATAATATAGTATTAGAAGGTCATGTTTGCATAATATATTTTGCCCACTAGCCATGCAGAGAAAAAAAGTTAAGCATTTGATTTTGCTCTGAACTTCACGCTTTTGATAAATTCAAGACTATTGTTGTATTAAAGCCATTTTGTGTCCTCAGTGGAGTTAAGGCACTCAGCACTTGCAGGATTGAAGTAAGGATGGGAGCAGTAATTTGACCACTCTCGAATCATACTGTCTAACATCTGAGAAGGATCAGGAAGACAATCCTTAGCCCTGAGCATTATATACAAATGAAATAGGGGTTATCTGGGGGCAGCATAATTCATTAAATGTTCCTTCTAAATGTAAAACACCAAATTCCCTCGACACAGTCAGCCTTTCTATCTGCAGTCTAGTTGTGACATAAAAAACGGTATTGCTGTAAGAGTAAACTGAAATTCAGAAAAGCCCAGAACTTCACTGTTAAAGCTCATTCTATTTTCTCTTTGCATCTTGTAACAAACAGCCAGAAAAAAAAACATTACAGAGGCCACAGTCCTTTGAAAAAGTGACTGCTTTTGGAAGACGCGACTAGATTCTCAGCTGGTGTCAATCAGGAAATTTACATTCACTGTAATCTAATTACCAGTTGTATCAGCTGAGAATCTGATCCAGGAGCTGTAACAGTCAGAAAAGCATCCCTGTATAGCTTCATCTTCCCCTTGTCCATCTCCCTTTTACTTCACGCCAGGGCTGGGAAAAATTTCAAACCAATATTCTGATCATATTTTTATGATAGAATTACATTGGGACAGAAAGTTTATTTCAAGGGAAGGTGTAAGGCAATCAGACCAAATGACAAAAAAAAATCTCATAACTGTAACTGTATCGTAAGACATGGACATCACTTCATTGCAGACTGTGGTCTCTTACCATTGATGTATTTATCCTTACATCAAACCTGTTCATGGAACAAGGAAGGGTTAGTTGTCCAGTCTGGTCAAACAGGACACAACAGGATAAGTAAGTGATTTGCTAAAGGCTAGACAGGAAAGATGTATCTGAAGAACATGAGTCTTTTCATGCTGGGCTAATGCCCCAGTCCCTGGGCCACTTCTGCCTGCCTAGTTCACCTTTTGTTATTTAATTAATACAGGCTCTATCGATAATCTTTGGAAAGCCAGTTATTTATATTCCAGCTTAATCAAAGCAGAAAAGTGGAGATGTCTGTCTTATGAGCTGACAAATGGAGGGTGCTACATAAAGGCAATTGATTTTACATTTACTCCTACCATGCCATTAACAGCAGACCAGCCCCATGACTAGGAGGCTTCCAAGATGCTGCCCTTGGCTCCACCAGCACTGCCCAGCACCCTGCCCGTGTTCTGTGTCATAAGAGGCAGAGGCAGCCAAGTAGCAACACCCCAGTGTTGCTCACAAAGCTGGGATGGAGCCTCAGTGTCTGAACGAAGGTGCTGCTGACCCCAGTGGATATTCAGTTATGACGAGTGGCACTTGCTTTCCCTATAAATTGCCAACAAATGTGAGGGAAAGTTAAGTCTTGGACACAGCTTTCTAGGAGTTGCTCTAACTGAGGCTATAAAATTACTTGTGGGGGAAAAGGAATGGAAAAAGCTTAAAGAGAAGCATTTATGTTATTTATCTTCCCCCCCCCCCCCTTTTTTTTTTTTCTTTTTTCATAATTGTGTTTTAAAATTTCCTCATGGAAACACCTCTGAATCATGTATTTGAAAAATACACTTTCTGCCTGTTCAGCCTCTCCCACAGTAGCCAGTCCTGATTCAAGGTCCATTGAAGTAGACATTTCTACTTCCTCATGTTTGTGTTAGACTTTACCTAGAGATTTTGGAACTCTAATTGAAATGCACATCTAGAGTCCCTCTGAAACTCAAGATTGCATTTTAACAGATATTTTTAAGTCCTTTAAGATAGAGTATATACTAATAGTGATGTTACAAATGGTTACTAGAAAGATTTGGTTCCTTTTCAGTCTGTCTGTGACTGTGCAACACTGCAAAGGGGACAGTGGAAAAAATAGGTGAATCTGGCCACTTACTGGCTTTTTATTGCCCTAATATCGTGATACAAGGAACAGGCAAAAGTGTCTTTTTGTGAGTGATTCCTTTTTTATTCAAGATCTGTGAGGACTTGCCTTAAAAATATATGATGCTATCGAGTTCAGCAAGATGCATGATTTATTAAACCAGGCTCACCATTTCTTCCTGTCAGTTATATGTGATCAGTTATTGCAAGTGCCTATCACTCATTATATATTTATTTATTGGAATTTAGAGACAGTCTTCTAAAAGACTTTCACACATGGGTATTAAGGCCCCATACTCAGGAACTGACTTTCAGCTAGCCACTGAAATACATGTTTTGGGACATACTATCAGTTAATAGAAATGCTGTACCCTCATGCTTCCCACTTACCTCAACCCTGAGAATCTGGCCTGTTATCACTGACCTTGTTCCTGACCATTTTTGGTGCAGTTTTGCTCTGGCAAAACTGATGCTGAGACATTTTCCCAGGGAAAAAAATACAAAAATGTTATACACCATCTCATGTCAGGTATTCTGTACCTCAAATTGGTGGAACAAAGCATGTTATTTCCACTTAGTGGGAAGAAACCAGCATTGTTATTTCTACTGCTCTAGTGTCAGGGCTTTTTATTTCCACTGCAGTGATTGTACAGGCTCTCATAACCAATAAGCCAACATCCAACCCTGACAAAAAAAAACAACAAAAAAAAGCCTTGGCTGGTCTGAAGCACATTAGAGCACACAAAAGAAAACTGACTCCTGGCTGCAGCTAGAATGGAAATGCCTACTCTCCTGATAGCAGTGGTGGAATTTGACTAAAAAATTACATTTTTCTGACACATGGACAACATTTGGATTGTTTCTGGTTCTCCAGGTGATGTAAGCAGAAAACCCAAAACAACAAGCCCAGGACATGTATAAATTCCTAACTTCAAAAAGGGAGAAGGAAATATGTTCTACTTGATTTTGCTTGTGTAAAATAGATGCAGTTCAGGTTTAAAGCTTCTGGAAACAAGTGGTCAGATATAAAGGACCCAGATAGACCACATCTAATGAAAAAGAAAGTCATATTTCTATATAGCACTGTAAGTTTTAAGAGAATTTCCTCTGAATAAGTGACACAGAACCATTTCTCAAATTTTTCTGCAGTAAGAAGCAGCTTGTGGCTGAAATTGTGGCTCCCTGGAAACTTTGTCAGAGAGTTGACATGAACTAGTTTACTGTGAACACTGGCTCTGTCCCATTCCCATCTTGCTCTTCTCACTTGTTAACCTGAACTGCCCTCGGTCCCAGCCCTCTGAGTGACCTTTCCTTAGAGCACAGCTTAGTGCTGTGACCTACTCCAGCTCCCAATAACGGGCCTTCTGTTTCACAGCATGTGAACCTGGGCCAGGAAAGAATGGGTTAGATTTTATGAGGTTTGTGGATCACAGAGACATTGCCACTGAACACACAGAAAGTTGGATTCTTGGGTTAGTGGAAATCTACATCACCTCATGGATGTAAATGGAACAAGATGCATTTGTTTCAGCTGAGTGTACAATCTGGGGTTACACAGGCTTTATTTGCTGTGGTGAGAAATAAAATATTGTGGTTTTATTGCTTATCAGTGGAAAGAAAAAGGTCTTTCTTGTCCATGAAACTAAGCTTCACTCATATTTATATGGCTCTTGTAACACTGATGTGGTTTTAAATGATGGAAACTTCACGAGGGAAACTAAAAGGTGCTCTTTGGTGAAAACGATGATTCTGTTATTTGCAAACATAATGATCTTCCCAGTTCAACAAATTAGCACAAAATATGTGCAGAAATATGAAAATGAGATCTGTGACAGAAATTATCACCTTTCACCTTGAAATGTGCATGTAAATGCTCTTTTTGGCACTGTTTCTTCAAGAAGCTGGGCTTACCCTGAACTGTGATGGAGAATTCACAGTATAAGAATGTGATACATATAATTGTGTAGAGCACAGAAATTTTTATGACATTGATTTACTTCACAGGGAATTTTACGGAGAATTATTTATTTCAAGTCACCATAAGCCCTTAAATTTGATGCTGACATCAGCATAAGGTGTATGCTGCTTATAATACCAAATGCTGGGGACAGTTTCAAAAACTCTGCTACAGGTGCTTGTGAAAAATTCTAAAATGAATTTTAACCCATAATAAACAGTTCTCCCCAGCACCAGCAAATGCCTGTCCAGTTGGCTGTCATATCCTTACGCAGTGGCCAGCCTAAAGCCTGTTTCTCAGAGGGGATGAGGATGGGCAGCTGGAGGAGATCTCAGCACACTCAGATCCAGCATCTGGCTCCGTAACAGGGAGCAAAGGCAGTGCCAGAGGGCGGGATGATGCTCAGCACCCTCCTCCTGGAAGCATGGCAGGGCAGAGCCGTGCATGCTGTGGATGCTGTGCATGCTGTGGATGCTGCTCTGCATGCGGTCTCTCCGGCGCCGGCTGAGGTCACTGTGGCTCCGCACCTCCCGTTGCTTTTGGAGCAGCTTTCCTGCAGCTGGGAGAAAGGATACAGCAGTGGAGTTTTCTATTTTTTTTTCTTTTTTTTCCCTTTTTCCCCAGCACATATAGTTTCTAAAAATGGGGACTAAGTGATGGTTGTAATTTTGATGGAGATTTACCTGTAGGCAAGACGGCAATCAAACCCACACTATTAACGGAAGGCTGATTGAGTTAATGAATTTAATTGTCAACTCCACAAACTGATTCAGTCCATCTAACAATCTGTCAGTTTGTCCTTCCTCTTGCAATTGTCCCTGTTTATATCTTGCTGTACAGTGGCTGTAGGTGAATACCTAAAATCCCCATAAATAGAGAATTTTTGAGTGAGGACTGATGGATGCCTGGGGAAGAAGAAGGGATCTGCTATACAGGGTGGCTGAATTTATCAGTGTTCAACTAAACATGGTAAGTTTGGTCTAGGTAGCTGAACTAGTAGATAATATAAACCTTTGTCTTTGTCATACTCCTGGTCTGTATGAAATTCAGGTCTTTTACTCATTGGACTAAGTCTGCAAAGGCCACATCCTTAACTTAAATGACTTACAGTCTGATAGATGAAATAGTGCACAGTAACTGGTGCTCTAAAGTAATAATAAAGTCTTGTGGGGAGCAGGGAAGGGATAAGGAGATGGGAGGAAACATCAAAAATGCCTTCTGTGGCTCAAAACTTTGTGCTTGGTAATCCTGCAGTCCACCAATTTAAACTGACACCGCAAATCCAGCACTGGATCAGCAGTTTTTCTTCCCTACAGGGAACCCCAAGGGCCTGTAGAGAAAGACCTTCTATCCTCCCCATCAGTTCAGAGAGAAGATATTAGAAGATGAAGACTAAACTACAAAATAGTTAGAAAAGCACAGTTCACATCTCAGGCCAGGGACAAATCCAATTCAGAAGAGTCCCCTCCAGATCAGACAGCCTGTCTAGGAGCAGTTACTTTAAATGACCTTTTTCAGATCTGTCAGAAGAAGTTTACATTCAATTCTGAAAGAGACCAGCATATTCTGCCTCCTTACCAGAGCTTGACACCGGCTGCCATCACTGAAGAGGTGAGGGCCAGATTACAGCAAGAAAATTCCCTGCCTTTCCTGAGGTCACACATAACAGGACAACAAAAATGAGATCACATTACATGGCTGTGAAGACCATTGTACAGTAGCAGGACATTGAAATAATAATAGATACCTTTTAGAGTGAAAAGAACCCCCTGTGTTTGCTAGAAATTCACTATCAGTGACAGTAAGGAGCAAGAACCCACAGGGAGAGATCAGAATTACTCCCCAGGGCAGGAGCTACTCTCTTTGAAGCAAAATAAGAGTTGTCCTTCAAGTGCTCCAAGCGAATGGTCAGATGGAATCAGATTTGCCCCAGCTGTATTTGTCTGCCTGTAAGTGAGGGTCTTAGGCTACTGATGGCAGGGATACAGTCAAGCCTAGGTAGTCCATAGCTCTGTTTTAACAGAGGATACAAGGCTGTGACATTGGCCTCCTGTAGCTTAACTCATGGGAAGAAACACAAATACAGTTGCAATGATTAGCCTAGGGATGCACTGAGTGATGCATTGCCTCACTGAGGGGCAAAGGGGCACATACCTGTATAATTTTAAAAAAGAAGTGGGGACACCTAGGTAGAAGTGACCAACTTCTCTGAACTCCATCTCATATAGCTCTATGTAAGTAATGCTGTGTTTTGCCACCTTCCTTTCATCTACAGGTCTTTTCCAACACATACATGATAATACAATACCACTCTGTGTTCTGACATGAATCTGTGTTCTTAAAGCCTTGCATGTAGCAGACGGAGAAATATTTATAACCCATTTGCTCATTTGTCAGCTATTCCTTTAGTAGCTCTCACATATTATTAATTTTATTTAATAGAATAGTATTTTGCATATCCTGACATGCAACATTACAAGTCTCTTTTCAGCATAAAGAATCCTTCCACTCCCAAATTTTCTTATGCTGTATCACTGTGTATGTGTCACAGCTGCTTAATACACATTGTCTGTATAACTGTGAGCTTATGCTCAAGTTAGTTGGATTAGACAGTGGCTTCCAGAGACTACACTGCCATTGAATACACTTGCTTCAAATGTAACATGAAGTTTAATCAATAAAAATAACAACAATAAATTTGTCTCATTCTGCTTTTCTTATGCTGCAGAAATGCCTGAGTATAGATGGATTTCAGCTGTTCCTTGAGAGATGTCTTTGTCATTTATTGAACACTTTGTGCTTCACAAGAATTCCCATTACAGTGTCACAACTTAAATTTGCCTTGCCCCAATGCTCTTGAAATGCCTCGCCATCTGATGAAAAAGGGAGCATCATTTGGTGCTTGCATGTGGGTATCACCTAAATCAACGATGCCTACAATCTACTTGCATATGCAAAAAATCCCCTGAATAAAGGAAAAAATATGATTTAAAAAATGTGAAAAATCTCTGCTTAAAAGGTCAGAGCAGAACTGTTTGTTAGGAACTTCAGTGAATGAGTCAATATCTCTTGCTCAAAAATGAAATGTTAGCTAAAAGTTGAATTAATTGAGTAAGCCAACTAATTGAAGTTTTAATCATGATTGGCAAAAAATAATAGATTTGCTTGGTTTTTCTTTTTTTCTTTTTTTTTTTATTTTTTATTTTTATGCATATAAAAGCTGCCTGATAGACAATTTTAAAGGGAGGTGAGAAGAAAGCAGGAATTTTATGTTCACTGTTCAGGTCCTGTCTTGCCTGCTTGTGGGAACCAAAAAAGTATTTAAATTGTAACACTGGAAGAGTCAAGCACAAAAATGTCAAGTGTTTAGGAGAGAAAGTATTTTTAGCCTTGACTGTTTTGATTTTTTCACTTTGTTTAATTTTAGTGGCTAAAAAGCATTTGGAAAGAGGATGTTTTTATTTAAAATTTAACATTCATAATACTTACATTATGGTGCAAAAGCTGCACTAGATGAGTGATATCTTGGCAGACGTCCCAGGGGCTTAAGCCAGGCAGGATTTTACCCATTATTTTTAATGCAAACAAGTAAAGGGGGAAAAAAAAAACCCAGAAGAAAAAAGACTCACATTTTTCATTGTAATAAAAAAAATTAAAAGGACACCAGCTTAGCTTAAAATAAAATGATTTTTGGCACATCAGCCTTTCACAGAAGGGTGTCTGACTGACCATTGGGACAGGTTTGTTGTCTGAAAATATCTGCTCTAAATATTATTCAGAAATAAAGGGGGGGTTTGGATGGTGGTGGTAATTGGCTTTTTTTGGCTCAGTAATTTGACAGAGTCTTAGCCTTCCATTTTACCTGAAGGATTTACTAAAATTTGCAGTGTGAAATAGCAGCTCAACTTCAGACACATGGATGAACACATGGCAGGCTTTCTCATTGGAAATGGCAAGAACCTTTCCTTTTATTTTTATAGTGATTTTTATGCAGTAAGACCATTATCTCAGCACTGACAGAACGATATAAACTCTAAAATATCTTCTTTGAGACATTTAAACCTTTGCAGGATAAAATGCTAGTAAATGTGATATTAATTAAGACATAATCCTGCACAATAGTAGAAGACGTTAGATCTTTATGAGTAAAAGGAATTTCTCCATTTTTAATATTTTTAAATCTGTAGTAGGCATAGGATAATGTTCTTAATTTGTTACTTTTTAGCAGAAGATCAAAGCGTATTATGAATTTAACCTTGATTTAAACAATACATTTCCTTCACATTCTCCAGGCCCGAGGTTTTTTTTGAAATCATCAGTAACTTTTTGCTGGGTGTGTAAAGCAATATACGCTCCCTCTGTGGCCAAAAAAGTATTATAAGTAAATTTCCACGGTTGAAAACTGAAGTGTAAACATTTTGAATCTTAATCTCTAGTGTAAAATGATCAGCTTAGCTTTCCAAATGTGCTCAGGTAGTCTGATGATGGGCAAAGCGTGACAACTAAACTCAGGAGGTTGTGTGAAGAGAAGAATGTTCAGTACACAGGTGACTGCTTTAACTTGCAGTTCCTCGCTCTTCAGCAGCTCTGGGAGCAGCTTTATGCAGAAGAATTCCCACTTCCCAGCCATGCCAGGGCATGTATTTGGGGAGCTGTGTATTCACACACTTATTTCATGTCCCTGGAGCTGATCTTATTGATTACTCACATACTTAAACAATCCCAACTTTAACAGCTTTGTTAAACTGGGGACTAACTCATAGCCAGTCTCAGTTTTGTGCAGTAGAAAAGGGAACAAAAGGAACCAGCCAAAAAGGATATATGAGCTTAAAACAGACTTGAGACAGATTTGAGGCATTCAAGTACGCTATTGAATCTACCCCATAACATTAAAACTGCTTTTCTTCCAAAAACATGGGCAAACCCATTAATCACTAAGGGCAGTAGTAACAGTGGCAGTGTATGGCAGGCATTGGTAGTGAGAGCAAAATAATCTGTGCAAATGCAATACTTTCTTCAACTTTACACACCACTTTAGCATAACTTGTTTTAGAAGGCTAAAAGGTGTATTTCTGGACCAACTAGTAAGTATGGTATAGAATGAATTCCATCCATATTATGCAATTTTCTCTCTTTTCTTTTTTTTTTTTTTATTTTAAATAAATAGTTTGGTTGAACAAGATGAATTTCATCATACTATTCCCACACATTTTTTTTTTTTTGACTTTGTGATGAATCGCAAGTTAACATCATGTGAAATCACCTAATACTCTTCACAGAAGTGTTTCAGTAAAGTAATAAAGAGAAGTACTCATTTGAAAACAGAAAAGTGAGCAGAGGGATAAAAGTGCAAATACTATTTCAGTTTGATCTCATTAATTACAGAAGCAGAAAGATTCTCGCAGTACCAGCATTTGCAGATGCTGAGGCTGATCTCTGTGCTTCAGAGCACAGCCCTCAGAAAGGGCTCCTTTGGACTAAATGCATCCACAGGATGGACAGAGAAACAGTTTATTTCTCTAAAAGTTGTTTTCTGAACAAAAAAAAAAAACCTCTTTATTTTTATTTTTGGTGACAGTTAGCCTCCAACCAACCTTTAAAACACAGATGTTCTCCATTCTTACTTCTCTCTCCTTTTTTGATGATTATTATTTGTTTTAGTTTACAAACACTCATTCTAACCCTGCAGGATTTACTCATATCCTGCAGTGGGACAGTAAGCCCCCAAGAGGTATGGGTTTGCAGCAACCTGTTATGTCCCATTTTACAGCTGTGGGAAAGTGATTCTCAGGGAAGGGAAAATGCCTTGTCTAAAATCACACAGTGAGATTAATGATAGAGCCAAGCATTGAACGTTTAGGCCGTGGTCAGATGATCACTAAGATTGGATTTATGCATTACTGGATCACCTGGCAATACAAATTTGGTGCAGACAGGCATGCATTCCTGTTGAATTATTCACAACCCATCAGATAGTGCTTATGTCAGCTGGTGCCCTGAGATAGCCCAGAGTACAATGTATCCCGTATGCCATTCATTCCCATCTCTCAAGTGGAGTCTGGGATGATTGCCTGTTGCACTGTGGGAGGAAAGTTGGCTTCTGCTAATGAGGCTGTTACGACCACAGGAACAACCCTAGAAAGTCACTGTGTCCCTAGGAAGGCACTGTTTGAATGCCACAATGTGTCAGGGCATCACAGTTTTGGGGATGCAGCAGGTGGCAACATGGATCTGTGCTGGCTGTGCCCTTGAAAGTGCCCGTTTCCTGCTCCAGGCTGGTGATAGAGAAGTGTAGATGTGATGCTCAGAGAAGAGTATTTCATCCTGGGATTCCATGAGCAGGGAAGGGGGAACTAATTGTTTTGCCAGACCTTCTCTCATTGTTGATAAAACTGAGCACAGTAAGGTCAAGGAATTGCAGGTTCCCATTCCCTAAGGCATGTGGGTCTGTGAGAAGAGCTTATACTTCAGATATGGGGAGATTCAGAATACGAGACCTTGTGAAAGGAAATGTTCCCAAATATCGGCTTGTAGATGTTTCTCAGGAAGGTGCCCACCCAACCAGCAATTCTTACTGAGCTCGGAGGAGAAAGGGAGTTTAAGTATCTGTGAAGTGGCAACTCTTGACTCTTGGGTCCAAATCGATTTGGGGCTTAAAAGGCATTAATACAGTGCTGAAATTCAGCATGGAAGGGCCCCAGCTCATGATCTGAGTGTGACATGCAGGAATTCAGAGCGAAAGTTGCTGAGCTGAGTGTGTATCCTCTCCCTTTGTCCTGTGACCGGTCCTGATTGTTTATCAACATCTCGGGTCACTACAACATTGTGCTGGGGTTATCTTCAGCTGGTTGCAGAGACCTCATGGAAGGTTTTGTTCTCTGTACTGCTCAACTGATGCCCTGGAGACAGGACAGTCTGCTGTCATGGTCAACCACCCATGTAATTTTTGTGCTTCCAAAAATATCCCATGCCATACTTCTGAGAATCCTACTGCACAGTGCTTGCATCTATTTGGGGTTGTATTTCCATGGTCTGTCCACTGCAAGCTTTAAGCATGCAAAGCCTTAATGATGTGCTGGGCTGGGCCCTGTCTTGGAGTCACTTCAGGTGAGAAGGGAGCAAATTACAGCTGTTGGCATTGATGTGTCCAACTGCTCGACCTCGAGGGAAAAAACAAGGTGATGGGGTTCAATAGAAATAAGATCCTCATCTGTGTCATGTCCTAGCAGAGAATATGGGAGGTCATAAGTTGGGAAAGTGAGGTCATGATCATGTCTAGTGTCACAGTGGGAAAAAGGTGGCACTGGTAAGGAAAGCATCAAGTTTATTAACTTCCAGACAGGGGGAACAAGATATGGGCTCAGCCTGCTTACCACTTCAAAGTGCAGAGAAAAGGGTGTAAGAAAAAAGGGACTAGAAAATGGTCTAGAGACTAGAGAGGGATCTCTAAGTAAGGTGATCAGCTAACACCCAGTTAAATGATATAGTCTGATAAGTTACAGTTCCAATTTACTTTTAAATAAATGCCAATGATTTGCACTTTTGATCACCTTTTTTCTGATTTGGATTTACATGCTCTAAAACTGAAATAACTATAATATCTAAACATTTCCTTGGCTTTTCTACATAGCCAGGTCAGAGAGTTCTAGGGCTTCACCAACCTCATCACAAAAGATTCATAGAATCATAGGATATGCTGAGTTGGAAGGGACCCATCAGGATCATGGGGTCCAACTCCTGGCCCTGTGCAGGACACCCCAAGAATGACACTATGTGCCTGAGAGCGTTGTCCAAATGCCTTTTGAAGGCTTGGTGCTGTGACCACTTCCCTGGGGAGCCTGTTCCAGTGCTCAATCACCCTCTGGGTGAAGAACCTTCTCCTAATATCCAGCCTAAAGCTCCCCTGAATCAGCTTCATGCTGTTCCCTTGAGTGCTGCCTCTCACTGGTCACGAGAGTGAAGAGACTGGTATCCCTCCTTTTTTTTCCCCTCATGACAAAGTTGTATCTGCAATGAGGTCTTCCTTCAACCTCCTCTTCTCCAGGCTGAACAGACCAACTGACCTCAGCTGCTCCTCATATGGCTTCCTCTCCTTTTACCATCCCTGCTGGTCTCCTTTGGACGGTCTCTAAAAGCTTAGTATCTTCCTTATATTGTGGTGCCCCAAACTGCCCACAATATTCCAGGTGATGCCATCCCAGTGCAGAGCAGAGCGGGACAATCCCCTCCCTCTCCCGGCTGGCAATGCTTTGCCTGATGCCCCCCAGGGCAGGGATGTCCCTCCTGTCTCCAGGGCACTGCTGACTCATGTTCAATCTGCCATCAACCAGGACCCCAGGTCCCTTTCCTGGCACTGCTTTCCAGCCTCGAATCCACCAGTCTATACCCAGCCAGAGTTGCCCTGTTCCAGGTGCAGAATCTGGAATACTTTCTTCCTTATATTTAATCTAATCTGATCCCTTTCAAGTTTTAAACCATTAGTCCTTGTCCTGTTGGAACTAAAATGCCTGTCTCTGTGTTTCTTATAGGCTCCCTTTATGTACTGGAAGTCCAAAATAAGGTCTCCCCAGAACCTTCTCTTCTCCAGTCTGAACAAACTCAATTGTCTCAGCCTTTCCTCATAGGAGATGAAGGTGACTTGAGAAAACCGCTCTGATTAGACTTTGAATCTAGGATTTACATAATCTGTTCTGGTGGCTTAACTGTGGGTTGGTAACCACCAGCTGAAAGATGGTACATGACAACTGAGGGCTGTAATGAATAGTTGGAGGTTGTAATATGTTGAAGGCTCCAATTACTGCCATTGTGACTCTGTGACTATGCCCAGAGACAGTGTGTGGGAGTGACTTGACTCTGCCAGTGACTAAGCAATTAGCCCCAAAGGCAACGTGGCACATTTCTCTGTGCCTCCGTTTCCCATCTGCAGAAGCAGAACAGTGCTGTGTATTCACTTTCACTTAGCACATTCTGCTTTGACACTAAGTGTGAGGATTCAACTTTAAATGGGAATTTCCGAAATGCATCATAAGGGAACGAGGCATCTACTCAAATATAACTAAAATGGTAGTTAGAAATTGCTGGAGATGAGCCCATGTCCTTGCACTAACAGCAGTTACACTTCATCTCCTTCATATTCTCTTTTTCATATAGAGAATCAGAAAGACCTTATTTCCCCGTATTAAGATCACATGGCAAACCTTTTCTTGGAGCAAAATGCCTGCTAAAACATTTTGGTTTATGTAAAGGCACAAAGTGGTATTACCTATGGGGCTTCGGGCTGCAGGGGCCTCCAGGCAAAATACTCTACATGCTGAAGAGGAAATGCAGTTACTGAAGTCAAGTTTATGTTTTTTAACCTATTTTTCTTGAGATAACTTTGTCAGATTGTCAAACAAACTCTCCAAAGAGATTTGAGTCACAACCACATTAAACTGGAATCCAATCTTGTTATGCTGGCCTCAGCGAGTGGATATTCCCTCTGAGCCAGCCTGCACTGTATTAAGCTGCCTTCTGTTTCTTCAACCTAAGCTGTGAATGTATAATCATATTTCCTTTTGAAAATGACTTGTTTTTCTTCATTACAGAAACAGGATTGATTTTCCTACAGAGTGTTACACTTGTCAAAACAGCTATAATCAAATTTTTGCGTAATGTCCCTACACAAGTAATTCCCACAATTAAAACTGTAACCATTCTGGATACCTGTTGGGTTGGATTCTAACCTTCAGATGTATCCGGAATAGGTCCACTGAGAACATGGGCCAAATCCACAGCTTGTGCAAATCAAGGTCATTGGAGCTGCATCTGTGGTCACTACCTGTGGTTATAACTACTTGCCTTCAATGGAGTAAACAGACTCACTCATGAATACTGGTGTGACAAAAGGAAAAAAAATAGGACCAGTAAGTCAAAATAAATTTCCTTTCACATTGGCAAATGACAGAAGCTGCATAACTTTTAAAATTTTCCAGTATTCCAAACCTTCCCTCTTGTAACCCTGAATAAAATTGAGGTTGGATACAAGGATAGCAATGTTTCAGTAGTTAGCCCACCAGAGGCTTTGGTGGCCCAAGAACTCCCATGACAAGCCACAGTAAGAGCACACTAGCTTAATAGGCTGTATTTTGGGTGATCAACCCTTAATTTAATTTAATTTAATGAAAACATTTATGTCAGTCATGAAGAAAGCATGGGCTAAGACTGCATCCCTTTGCACGTGTGACTTTCAAGTGCTGCCTTTGCTGCCTCCTTGGCAAGCACATGATTTCTTTCTAAAATCTTGTGATGAGGTTACCATGTCTGCTTACATGGGATATGGAGTGCAAGGTCTAGAAAAAGTCTATTTTTGAAAAAAACAAACAACAAACACCAAAACATCTAAATATACTTTTCCTAGGGCTTTTTCCTGGGTTTCTTCACCTCCATTGTGATTTGTACTTTTGGAGTATTTTCTTCTTTGTCTTCCTTCATCAAAAAAGTCCCAACTGAATGGACTTTGGTTCAAAGAGATATTTTCAGGACTGCTGAAGAAGTTCCCATTAAGTGACCTGGCCCTGAATATCTGCAAAACAGAAATTAAAATCAAACCCATCAAAGGGGTGGGTAAAATTCTGTGATATTACTGAAGTGATCGTGCAGGTCATTCTCCTGACTTCCAGTTATCATTTATAATTCTAGTAAGGGTGGGGCAACCTGTTCAAATTCACCTCTCCTGGACAAAACATGTGAGAGAAAGCAAATGTGGCTGCCTTGCCAAGCACATTGTGGCCTTTCTGTGCACTGGTCACCAACAAGGAAGCCACAAGCCTTCTTAAAAGGGCTGATGCTCAGTCTCATGCCCCAAGCCTTCCTCTTTCCTCGCTCACACAAACTAAGACATGCACACACTCCTGCAAAATGCTGAGAACTGAAATTAACAGCAAATAATTAAGACAAAAATTGCATTTAAAATGTAAAGTTGAACCAGAGCTCCTACTGCCAGGCAGCAGCTGGGTGATATAAACTACAAACTTGCCCTAAGGGTCAGCTCTGGAATTCCTCCTTTCCAGGGGGATGAATGCTTAAAGCAGTGCAAACAACAGTGTTGCTGAATTTGCAGCTCCACCTATTTTCTGAAGGTCAAGCAACCTGACCTCCTTACAGACACTGCTGCATGTATGTGCACACACACACACACACAGAAGTGAGCAAAAATAAACAACATATTTACCAGCATGCCTTTCACTTACATCCACTTAGCATTATCTATTGTAGTCATTCCATTGGAGAACAACATGTTATTAAGGGAGGCCAGCTCTGCCAAGTGTTAGTCCCCCAGAGGGGACTCACCCATGTGTTAAACATTTTTGCTCTTGTAATAGAAGGCTATGCTGTATATTTCAATGACAATTCACTTAGTGTTTACAGATGAGATACTTGGGAGTGCATCCCAGCAAGCAGTGTTTGCTTTTGATACCGAGAGAGTGGGCAAGAAAATCATAATGTTTGTGAGGCAGACATGTCTTGTGGCAGCCAGCAAACCATCTCGGGCACTTGATGTGTGCATCAGCCTTGCTCAGTTATAAAGAGCCCTGAACATATTTGACTTCCAGAGGCAGCAAGTGGTTAGGAGAGTGGAGTGGCTGAAGGGCTTAAGAAAGGTAGCATCCCTTTGCAATTAGGCAAACAGACTGCTCCTTTCTGCACAACAGTCATTGTGAAGACATCCTGTAACAGGAAAGAGGTAAATATCTCAGGCTGCTTCCTCTGCTTTAGAAGGGAGAGCAGATTTCACAAAACCTTGTTGCTATAAGTAGAGACTATGCAAACACGAAAGAGGAAAAATGCAGGAATTACAGGAGGGAATTACAGATTCCTCATGGAGTCTCTCGCCCAGTACTCAAAGAGTCTGGCATCCTGAAGTGGCATACACTTCAGAAGAATGTTCCAGTCTTGGTTTCCTTTAAGTAGATTTGACTTTGTCTCATTTAAAGCAAATGTGTTGCTTTGTTGACATGAAAGTTTTGACGACACACCACCCTAATTGTTCGCTGCTGTAGAGAAGCACAAACCTGCAGCCGATGCTCTATGACATGTTTTTGCATTTCTCCTTGTTACAGCTTTCCACCAACTGATCATCACAGCAAGTCAACCTGGAAATAAGTACTCCTGAGCACTTTAATGAGGCCCTTATCTCTGGCCAACTTAGGAATACTCATTGGGCTCTCCCCTGTTGAACAGCAGCAACTCCAAATAACCCTCCCATTAAAACAAACGCGCTGCTGTCAGAGATGTCAGGTTGAAGGGCCGGCAGGCTTCTGAAGCCTCTATTGCATCATCCTTTTGTTGGGCCAAGGTACAATGCCTACCGGAGTGATTAGAGCAATTACTCAGCACTGTTTGTCACAGTCAATCAGATCTGACCAGCATGAATGCAGCCCTGACCTAGACCTGCCTCTCTAGCAAAGCATTATTATTGGTTGTCATCTTTGTCTTCAGTAGGCTCTGTGCATGCGTCTAAGTTGGAAACACACTAAGAAAACTTCCTAGCAATTATTTCTCTTTCATTTCTCTCCTTGATGGGCCTCTCCAATCGTCTGATGTACGCTTTTTTCCCCCTGTTGTTTTCCTGCTGATGTGTACTGTTACTTTCTGCCAGTGAGTTAAGGAGCAAAAGTCACTTGGGAGTCTAATGTCACCCCTTCTCTGTTTTTTAGCATGAACCAGAGAAGGCTTCTGCTTGTTGGGAGCTAAGGTGAGATATGAGAGAAACCCCAGTCTTAGCAATTCCAGTTCTCTGTACATCTCCTTTACAACATTTTCTATGGCAAATGCAGCCCAGTATGACTATTTCATGGTAAACTGCTTATCAAGGGTAAAAACTGTGTTGTTCAATTGAATGTAAAGAAAGTTCTATGATTTGTTTCTCTATGGGTGGAGTTAAGATATTGAAGAAGAATAACACTTGAATCTGGTGACTGAAATTGCCTGGCCCTTGTACACTGCTACTTGTTCTCACTCTTGCTTTTCATCTTAAGCTTTGCTTGAGATCTGCAGGAAAGCGAGGACAAGCATGTCTCTGCTCTCTTCTTTTCCTACATGGACAAAAGTATCCAACTGTGCTGCACCTTTGAACCACCACATTATCTCCTCTTTTTCCTATGCACACACAAGAGAGATACTTCACCAAAAAAAGACCCAAAAGGCATAGAGGTGTATGTTTCAGGAGGCTGAGATGCCACATTGATGCAGCTTCAGACAGATGCATGGATGAGGAAACTTGAGGCTGCCTACTGCTATTCCACATCACACCAATACAAATGTCCTGCATGCAGGTGTATGAGGGAGACCACAGGGCATAATTTCATGCAGCCTGTGCCAGCAGAGTTTCTTACACTGATTCTATCAGCAGTTAGTGAGGAAAAGAGAGAGCTCGTGACAAGAATGTGTGTGTGAACAAGACTTCAAATTTCGGTAAGGGAAAGATCTCAAATGTACAGTATTGTGATTATGCCTGTGTTGGTACTTCCAGCTATTACTAATAATGAAGGAGTAAAGGGCCCTCTGATCAAAAACAATCCCAGCAGCAATTTTGTCACATTAGTACAGTATTTTCAGTATTGCTTTTTAAACGGTTGTTCAAAGCAATCAGTTGGCAATAGATCATGAAACATTGCCTATTGTAGTTACAAAATGCTTTGTAATTATTTTTCCAGGAAGTAGTTTATAATATATACTATGTTCTATGATGGTATAAGGACTCTGAAGCTTAAACAAGTTTCTCAAATTCTTTGCAAGAATGAGGAAACATCTGCCTTACAGAGGCCACTGGCAATGATTCTTTCATGCACCCTCTAAACTACTTTTTCTCAGCTTGGCCAAATCAGAAATTCAGCACTCTGATGCTCTCTGGATAACATGGATAAAAGGTATTGGGATGTGGAGCACAACAAAGAGTATTTCATCTCTCTGACTTCAGGAACAAAGAACTGGGATGCTTTGTAGTTTGTCAGATCCTTAAATCCTTTGAAAAGGTTTAAGGATAAAAACCTACAGTTAGCTAGGAAATAATACACATTTGAAATAATAGAATAAAATTACAAATAGATGAAGTAAGAAAATGTATTACTAAGATTATACTTAATAAGTATCCTTCTTAGCTGATTTAGCATCTCAGCTGCTTGTCAGCCTGGCTGATTAGTATTTGCAATGTACCCCAGGGCTGGTATACCCTGCCAAAATCTGAAAGGTGTATATTTTTTGTCACTAGTGAAGGTGGTTGCCAGAGCCATCCAGTTCAAGTACTGTGCACAATCTGTTTCTTTTATAGTTCAGAAAAGAGTAATTGTCTCTTCCTGTTCAGTCTTCTGTAAGGAGGGTAGTAAGGAGATAACGCAGAGGATCAATCGTTTTACCTTTTCTTTAAGGTTACCAATCTTAATTGGAAAATTCCTGTTTTCAGCTCTAATCTGTCTGTTCTTGCAATCTAGGACACCATAGTAAAGCTTTATAAATTTTACAACAATTGTCAGTAAATACAACTTAATAAATGTAAGTTTAATCAACCTTTTAATATTAACGTAGGGATTCTAATTAAACATGAATGATGAAACCGTGGTTTGGATTGGTTTAGTTTGGTAACATCCATATAGTTGCTGTTAGATAAGGTGGGGTCCTTTCATACTTATCTCAGAAGGCCAAACTGGATAATCTCAGGGAAACCAGAACAACTCCAAAACTGTTGTGGACACAGTCTCATGCTGACCATTTGCACCAACTGTTTTGACATTTCTTTAGACTGAGGCAGGAAAAAAGAGAAAGCTGGCACAGTCTTACTTAAATATTCTTATAATTTCTTACAAGGAATTGCATGGTCATGAAGTCAATGTGGCATACTAAACAACTCAAGTAATTCAGAAGTTCAAAAGCTTAAATATATGTTTTCTTCAATCTAAGAACTGAGTTTAATTTCATTGCTGCAAAATGAGTTTCAATTAATTTTTTTCTCTGCTGTGTAGCCAACAGGTTGTGATAGGGGCACTGCCACTTGTGCTACAACTTTTCCTCTTGTAAAGAGTGGCTCGAGAGCATGTGCTGATATCTGTAGAGAACACACAGAATTCAGTTGTTCTCCATGTGGGTGAACGCACAGCAGGACCAGAGCCTTAACTGGGCTTAAGAACTGGCAAATGCCCTTGATCACTGTTTGATGCCCTCAAATTTGGAGATTCTAGAAGTGGACACGCTTCTGTTGTTGCTGCAGGACTTCATGGTGTAGACTCCACTAGTGAAACTCAAGGAAACAGTAGAGGCTGGTGAAGTCAGTGGAAGTGGTAAATATACATTGAAGACACATCTATGCCACCAGCTTGGTAGACTTTTTGAAATCTTGAACCCCAAAAGATTAACTTATCCATATAAATATAAATCCTTAAATATTCTGTGCTCCTACAGAATTTGACTCTCACATTGGCAGTTCTGCTATTGTGAGATGGCTATTAAGTCCAATCAAAGATGGCTTTTACAAATAAAATTCCCTCAGAAAATAAGGGGTATAAATTTAATACCTCTTAAACTAAGCAATGTTCCTCATGCAATATGTCCATTACTTGACTGAACTAATGAGACGGCTCTGCTCTTTAATGGTTAGTAAAGCTATCACCAATTAAAACTTTGCCCACACTGGCCTGGGAACATGACAGATATTAGTGGTTCTGAAAAGTTTGGCTAATGCTGAGAAGGCAAAGAAAAAGAAGTCAGGTTGCTGGATCTAATTCCACTGCTGTTGATTGCATCTGGCAGTTCGTCTCCATCTGAGTTGCTAACTCCCTGAGTATAGGACAGGGCTGCATCTTTTTGCATCCATTAAATCTGAATGGATTTACTTAATCCAAATATCAGCTTTCTTTTTCCTGCTTTCCTGACTTTTGTCTGGTAAGAACAGACTTCTCTCCACGAAGCTAAATGGTCGTTATCATTATCACCTACTAATCACAGATGATACACCTCGTGTCATACAAGACTAAGATTGTCTCTTTTACAACAAGTTTATGATAAAAAAAATATGAATTCTGAGTATAGCACAACCACTCTTGAGAGAGTGACTATATGTAGCCATCTGGAAGAAAGATTTAAAAAAATAGCTAGCAATTACCTGACTAACTTTGCCAAGCCTTGTAGAAAGTTTGCTTTTCTAACCATGCTTTTGGAATGCCTTGGGGAATATTAGTGCTATGGGCAAGGACATGGGCTTACCCAGGCTAGTTTCAAATGTTCTAAGGGATTGGTTGTGGCAGCCTAACCAGGTGCCTCACCTGGGTTGGTTACTCTGTTGAGAAGCTGGAGAATAAAGCTTTTACGGGAATGCATTGTACTTACACAAAGCAATGCTCAAAATGACTAACAGCACAAAAAACATTGTTTTATTATTACACGCCTAACTTCTTCCCCTTCTTTAGACATTAGCAGGAATAGCAGTGGCAACCTGAGATTCAGCAAAAGCCTGTGATAAGGTGAGACAACTGAAGGGCTCCTCTCAAAAAACCCCAAACCACACCAGAATCACGGGTTGCCTTAGAGAAGACACTTCAGTGTGTGTAGATGTGCTGAGTGGTGGTCACCCTCTAGAGCCACACTGAGCCAGCAGCACAGAGAAGAAAAGCTGTTAGCTGAATAAAGTTGTGGCCACAGTAAATCTAACAATAGGGTGCTAATTCCACATCAAAAACTTTTTGGCTATAGGATTTAAAGCACTGAGCCAGGATAATCCCACTCCAGCAATTTGAATGTGGTAAAAGTATTTGGACGTATTAATTTCGTGCTGCTGGGGTTTCTGCCAAATTACATACTGTCTGCCTGCTTCATTCAAACTTTTGCTTTAAACCAGCAGCTGATCTCCCTCAGCCTAATACAACATTCACAAAAATAAAGCTTGCATAAACTCTGTATAATGTGCTCAGGCTAATTCAAGAGAAAAGCAGTCACATATCGCTCGGACCTGTACCACTCTGTGCTCCAGTGGGGAGAACGTCTGATTTGATGAGTGCAGAACATCAGCCTAATATTTAGCATGGGAATTGAATGTGAGGAAATGTTTCCCCTTGGCTTGAAACCAGCCTGATGAATTCTCACCTTGATCTAAGCTACATATAATATTAATTACTTATGAATACTCTGTTCCCGTGGTTGTGAGCAGTGGGTTCCTTTGCCCCTGCTGCTTCTGGGTTCTGATTTCCCAGTTAACCTGCCCTAGTGTAGCTGTAGCCAACCCATGTCTCTGAAGTCTGTTCCTGTTATTGTCCTCTCAGTTACATTCACCTTCTAAAAACTACATGTGTATCAAGTGTGTGTTATCTTTGTAGGAAGCCCAAAATAAAACTGGGAGAATGATAAAGTTTTGGTCTGGTAGTTAAACTAAGGAAATAATTTTGGTTTCTCCTAAAATAATTCTTTCTTCTCTTTCACTTTATGTTGGAGGGAAAAGATTTTCCCTTTTTGCTTTACTTATGCTGTTGTGGGTAGAACAAGACACAGTAAAAGAAAAGAACAATACAACCAAGCACAGTATGGAACTGGATCAAGGTGAGTGTGAAAATCAAGATTTCTACAGCAAGCATTTACTTCCTTTGTAACTTTTCTCTTTAAGTGTTCTCACTTTAGTATTTATATTTTTCTTACACATGCAAAACCCGTCAAAGTTGTAGCTAGATAAATGAATAGTGTTGATTTAGGTTTTGTGTTTTAGGCTGGGCTATTAAGTTGCAAACATTTCTTTTTGCCTTTGTATCATATTTCCAGCATGTAGTTCTGCTATTCCTTACCACAAAAATTGAGACCTTGGCTCTGAGTGCTTCAGCTCTTACAGACAGGTGCTATTTTGCCAGTAGCTTAGTTACACTATTTCCTGGAGTGAGTACACAGTAGGCATTTACAATTTAACCCTTCAAAGATAAGCAATAATGAATGATGTGGCACACACAGACACTTTGCACAAGATCTTAAAGCTGATTATTCTGTTCCTTTGTAACACGAAGATTTCATATCTGGATACAGCAATAAATTCTATATATATTTCATGCCTCAGTTTTTTTCATTAACCCCACAAGATCTTTTGAGTCAGGCCAGTCCTGAATCCCTTTTTCAACACAGGGGTCTTGAGACCATTAATTCTCTGTCTTAATCTCTCTGTTCTATGTTAAGTTGCTCTGCCCCTAGTTGCTGCCTGATTTAAAAAGCCTTTCCCTATAACAAGAGTATATTCCTTTCATCCTCTAACTTGGCATGCACTTCCATGTGAGTTTCACACCCAGTACCTGTGTTTTCTACAAGAGGTTTTGTGCTTTATAATTCCTCCTCTCAGAGAAAATTTGGATGGATTACTTTCCTCGCTTCAACCTGTTACTGTTACACAGGGTGTGCATTTCAAGAGGAGAGCACTGATATTCAAAATGTCATTTTTGCTGAAGGCTTATCAATATACAGTGCAGCACAGACAGCGTAGGGTAGATCCTACTTACACTGATATGGTTGATGATAGTGTAATTTCACAGTAAAATTAGAATTCATAAGATGCAGATCAGCAGATTTCCCATAGTGTCACAGTTTTGTTTTACAGTGCAGACTTGCTCGAGAGGTCGTGCTCGTGCCTTCTGATATATTTAACATCCCATTGGTGATGGAGCTAAACATCAATTTGAATTAACAGTTTGAAGATGGTTAGAAAGAGGTAAAAGGGTTTATATGGCTTGCCTGAAGTCACCAAGGCAGAGTGCAAAAGCACTGGGGTAGAATTGTTTTCTGAGTGCCATTCTTCTGTCTGAGCTACTGTGGCTTTGCTTACCTGCTACTCCAGTAGCAGTTTAGCAAATTTAGGTCAGACTGTTGTTTCAGCAAATAAATAGCTACCTATTAGTGGAATTAATATATAGTTCCAGCTTGCATTTTAATGAGATTTCTATTGTAAACATGCAGCTGGGTGAACATAGTAAAGTTACTGCAGCAGTAGATGAGGCTGAGTGATATTTTTGATAATACTTTACATGTTGTTTTTTTTTATTTAAAAAAAGGCATATTAAAAAAGAGCTTCTTGTGTCTTATGAAAGAGCAGGATATATCCAGAAAGCATTTTCTTGCATCACTGTACAAATAAAAGACAGAAAAACTTCAATGATGGGTAATACACTTCAAAAAAATGACAAGAAGTAAATTGTACCAAAGTGAATACACCAAAAAAGTGCCCCTTAAAAATGACTCTGTCATTACAATTTACCTGTCGACTTGTTATGCGGGACCTGAAGGGCACTTGCTATAGGATGTTAAATAGGTTTCAAAGTAACTTCTTTGCTGTTTTACCAGAGGCTGTTCACAAAAATAAGGTGATTTTGCTCCGAATTTAGTTTCAGATCCTTCTAATATAAAGAGGGGCATGCAAGACCACTGAATGCCCAAATCTTTGATGATGGTTTAAAACTTTATCTAGTGATTACTTGCTTTTCAGCCTAGTTGGTTCTGTGGCAAAGAGCCATTTCCCCAGTCAAAATGGATTGCTTTCCAATATTCTTATATGTACACCTGAGGTGTTGGGGACAGAGAATTCTCCATTTCCACTTAAGGCACAGTTAATTACAATACTGGCATTTTTTTGGCTGATATTGTTGACTGTGAGCAATGCACACATATTCCTTCCTGGCAAGCAGGTCCTTCCTCTTTTGACCATCTGGTTGCTGTTATCATTCTTACCATCACCACTAAGCTTCTGCTTTTAAAATGATGCTATATGGATTAACAGATCATTTATAACTAATTATGCAAGCCATGTCTGTGTGACAGTGCATTAAGAAACTGAAGAAGGCAATGGAGTCTAATTATCTGAACTTGACAGTGTTCTACATGTCACTGCAGACTATGCTTAACTATTACCCATATCGCTGCTATGCTGTTGTCACTGATGTAACTGCAACCATTGTTAAGGGCCAGCGTGAAGCACATGACCTCTGAATTGAAAATCAGCATTGTCGCTAAATAAACTTTGCCTGCCATAAATTTAAATTGGATTCCCACAGGAACTTCACCTGCACAGTTTTAAATGTTGAGACATTTAAAAAAACAAAACAAAACAAAACCCTCAGTGCATGGACACTCACAACATCCCAATCAGAGAACTTCTCTAAGGTGGGTGACAGAAAATACCTACATCTGCAAATGGCAATATTCCTGTTTTACAGAAGAGCAAATCTACATTCAGTGACTGAGTCAAATATGGTGACAGAAGAATTCTTCAGCAGAGGTACTAACAGAACTCAGATCTCTTGCGTACAGTTCTGTATTTTATATTTCCTAATTTCTGTAAAGGCAGCATTATGAAAATTCTTACGATTGCTATTGTCCTGCTTTGATAACATGAAATACCATGACAGTTGTTGTCAATAGCTCCATAAAAACTTTCTTTTGGTATTTTTTATCAAGTAAAGAACAGACATCCTAGAGGAAACTGTTTGCTTTGGGCAAGGGGAATGAAAATACTGGGCCTTGATTTAATTTGGTGCTTGCAGATAATTTCCCACTTAGCACTACCCTCAGCAGGTAAAAGAGCATGTGGTGATAACTTTTTACAGAATCTGTCTGAGCTCTGGGAGTAACTTATGTGCTGCTGTGATGCTGCAGTTGATTCAGAACAATGCACGATGTGCTTGAAACAAACATGTAATTAGATGACCTGTGTCTCATTAAACATACTCGCATGATGTACATCCATAAAACAAACTGCAGCATCTTAGGGGACGTATCCTGATGGGGAAAACTATAGATACTAATTTATTTTAAAATAAATAAATAAGGTCTCCTGCATGTTAGTGTGGCTTATTTAGCTCAGCACTTCAACTGGTTGTTTGCCATGTCATGCTGATCTAGGACTGTTCTCTTATCAATTTTAAAGCTTTTGACATCCTGCATTCAAGATCACTTTGGATTAGTGGGGATTCTTGACCCTAAACTTTTGATTACTTGTGACATCTTTGTTCATTTGGTCCACAGGCAAGTACCAATGGATCATTGTATTTAGATTAGAAAATTAACTTCTTCTCTGGAATCTTTAGTTTTAATTTTCATCTCCCATCCATCCCCGTGCTAGAAATACACACATAAGCACACACGGAGCCAGTAAGACTTACAGACACACATCCAGAGCAGCATGATTCGATAGCACTCACTATAACAGGAGCAGAAGAGTAATGCTCAGGTCCCTAAGTGGATGTGGCATTGTTTAAGCCTCAGGCACACAAATTAAAGCACCTACTAGCTGGCATAATTTGCTTGGTCAAATATCAAGACGATTCTTCCACTAGCTCCATCCTAAGGAGAAAAAAAAACACCCAAACTTCAAAATCAGCCTCCGCTTTCTTCTATTCCGTGTATCTTGGAACAAATTTGAACAGTGCAGAATACTTGCTGGTATTGGGTATAAACTGGCACTGGAAAATAAACCAAGTGTAACACTAGCAAGTCACAGACATCGTGGCAAACTTCAGGCATGAAGACTCCTCCCTCAGTGCTTGGGGGGAAAAAAAGTGAAAAAAAATTGCCCAAGTAAACCTGGTCAAAAGTTACTGATGTAAAAAAAAAATGCTGTAGGGCCTTTAAAAGCAGCTTTCTTATTGCAGTACAATTAAATAACTAATATAATAGCTGAAATTCAATGAGACTTGGTACTTATCTCCCTTAACTTGGCATTTCCTCAAGCATCTGCTATTTCCACTACCTAGGAATAACAGTCTTTCTAATCACCAACCTAATTTATCACAGCATCATTATTCTGGTTTCCCCTTATTCCATTAATTTTTTGGACTGCCAGACATGGTCCTGTTGCTGACCAGAGCCATCCACTGCGGTAATACAAACATTTATTAATGTTCTCTTAGACATTTGCTACTTGGCTACCTTGCTCATTCTCTCAGCTGCACACAGAACCAGTGACTCTGGTGAATTCCCCCTGGAAAAGGTGGATTGGTTGGAATGTTAGGATCCTCTCTCCATTAGCTATTGCCTCCAATTCTTGTTGTGTCAATATTATTGGCATTTGACTTCTCAGACAAGAGCAATGTAATCAGTTGTGCTGCTGTTGTTCCCTTTCCAGCTGATACAAACACTCATGTACGGTGAAATTGATGGTAGGGCTCTTCAAGCACCTCTTTGTAATGTCAGATAAGACATCTCTTTTCCATATAAAAGGTAAAGGTTGGGAGGACATTCCAGCAAGACACCAATTTTATGATTTCTCAGAGAAGTTGAGCTGAATCCTAAGTTTCTCCTCAATGTTTTTCCAGTTAGGTTGTAACCAAACTCGATAGTTTTCTTTGTAAACAACAAAAAGGCCAGAGTTCTAAATGCATGTGAACACCCAGAATAGAATTCAGTTACACTACAGATGCACAGGCTAAAAAACAATCTAGAATAAAACTGCTGAAATGACTCAGCAATTGTGCTGTTATGGGCAGTGCCTTATTTTGCTGTTTTCTCCCTTGTCCAAGATAATTTCAGGAACACCTGTCACACACAGTTGTAAGCCAAACAGAGCAGCTTTTCAAGGAGAGGATGGCCTTCAGTTTGGGAAGAGGCAATCTGAAAGCTCTGAGTCAGAGGAAGCACCCACCTGCAATTCAGTATTATTCTTCAAGATTAGAAAAAGCAACAGAAGTATTTGTGTTGTTAGGTCAGGTTCTATGAAAGTAGAGAAAATATGTTCAAAATACTGATAGATTTCTAGTATAGGTACAGGAAAAAAGAAACCAAGTGGAATTTGTGAAACACAGTTATGAATATGTTACATTAAAATACATAATAAATATATTAAAATATATACTATATTATATAATATAAATGCAATAATAAAATGCAAATTCCAGCATATGATTTTTCTTCTTGTGTTACTATTATTACTCCTCTCATATATAAGCATAATAGTCATAATCCAGAGCTCCCTATGCTGTACAAAAACAGAGTATAATGATGGGCCAAGATTCAAATAAGTTTGAGGTAACGTCATCCAGGCAAGGAAATGCATCATTAAAATTTCACTGCACCACTTTGAAGCGCTGAGTAAACTGCTGTTATTTATTGACCTATTCATAAGTTATTTGTGTTCTAAAAGGCAAGTTGTGATCTACAGATGCAGAGACTGCCTTCTTTTTCTCCTCTTTATATGGAGATTAGCAGAACATACCCCTCACTCTTCCAAACTGGATATTTGGAAGTTCTGCTAAAATAACAGTACACTTTTAATATTAAAACACACAACACAATTACAGTTGCAACTCTTTTATGTTCTGTTTGAACTAAACAACAGTACTGAGTGCTGAAACAGGAAAAAAAATCCAAGAAATTGAATATTAAACAGTACAATTGCAGCTTCTCATGAAATCCAAAAATATCTGAAACACATGTTGGGGCCCAAATATCTCTTTGTGACCAACTTGGGGTTAATTTTTTATATATTTTTTATTTATTTTCTAACCTTGACTGATGGTTTATAAACATATGGTTGACAAAACATTATGGATGGAAGATGCAGTGGATAAATTAATCAATATTTAATCTACTTTTATTCTTTTGGGTTTATCATTAAAGTAATATCTCTTTTTATGTGTGGTCAGGGAACTCTTTGATGAAAGCTTATTTGATAAGCCAAGTTTTCCCAAACAAACCCCAGCTAAATTCACCTTTCTTCCCAAGAGCAGAGTTTGGTCCTTGGCATGAAATCCAAGACTGAAATATTGATAAAGATTCCCAGGGAAATCTTCCAAACATTCTTCATAATATCATGTGTGATATAGTGACAAGCTATATGTTTCCCTGGCACTGAGATTGAAAATGGAAATGTTAAGTATAAATCTTTGTGGAAGTTTCAGTAATTTTTAATAATTTGTTCTTTTGTGGCATTCATATGTGAATGATATATTTGTCCTAGAGCAATGCGAATTCATTTCCCCACATCTATAATATCTGCAGTAAGCTAAATTAAAAATACATTTGTACTTGTACAGTTAAATGATCATATTTAATGAAATGTCGGAGATGAATCTTAGCAAATAGTCAGGAAATTATTTCAGAAAGAGCAGCATTTCATTACTGGCAGTCAGGGAAAAGCAAAGAGATTAAACAAATGGTTTACTACTCCAAGATATCAGGGGAGGTGGGGGCAGTTCTATCAGGGGGGTGACTGTGGCTGTGAGACCTCAGCAGGGATTTGTACCTGCGAGCCAGGAGGCATTTGTACCACACAGAGCTGGCGTGGCTGATGCCTGGTGAGGAGAAGGAGCTGCTGCTACCTGGCCCTGAAAAGGCTGTGGGTGTTGGTGTGTTTGGCCTCTGGGAAGCACCAAGAGTGTGTCCCACTCAGCATTTCCCGACAGCTGCTGCCGTGGGTGCCAGTACAGGGGAGCCCATCGGCTGCGTGCCCAGTCCCTGGAGCTGAACCCCCAGGCTGGGCGAGCAGGGATAGGTAACCATGAGAGTGTTAAAAAGGTCTGACAAGGTCAAGAGGAATGGGGAGTGGGAGAGGGACTGCTCAGGGGCAAAAGAAGACCAGGCAAATTGGTTTTGCTCTAAACATTATGGCAGGAAGAAATAGTTGAAAGGTGGAGTGTGGGACCTTGCGGGGGCCGCTGACCGACGGGGCGAGCCCACCAGGAACCACACGCACACCACGGAGGTCGGCTCCAAGTGAGCTAGCTTTATTTAAAATGGAGGGTATTTATAGGGGAAAACCAAGGATATTATGGGGTGCAATGTAGAAACAGGAACAGGATTGGGTAAAGCTGGTAACCGGGGTGATGGGACAGCGAATGGGGGAACGGCCCCGCAAAGAGCCAATGAAATCTCAGGGTCCGGGAAAACGGCGGGAAGGGTCTGTGGGGAAAGGCGGGAAAACCGTGAGGGAAGAAAGCAACATGGAGGGCTGAAGGGATAAAACAACAACCGCAACCGCCATTTCAGCGAAAAACAATGAATACTAACATTACCGAGTACAACTAGGAAACTGTTCAATGTAACTCAAGGCAAAATCCTTATCACGATAAATGTCCTCTACCACCGCCGAGAGGGGTATTATACTTTTATATACTTATATATACTTTTATGAAAAGTCCAATGTCACCGCCATCAAGGGGTGGTAAAGCTGGTAAGCGTGGTTTCTCTGGTGAGTTCCACGGGGTCTTCCTCATATGTCCAGCATGTGAAGTGCTGCTTCCACCTCTCGTAGGAACCGCCTTCCCCAACAGGAGCTGATTTTTAAAGCTGTTTTCTAAGCTAGTTTATTTCCTTGAGAATTAGGACTGTGTGGAACCTCCTCTGGGGAGTTATCAGCATCTTTCACCAGCCATGTGACTTCAAACAATTCTGTCCTCAAGGAAACCACCGTGGCTTGGGAGCAAAACTGCCCTCGGATCTCTGTTTTATCCATGGGAAGACACTCACAGAAGGGTCTCAGATCTCAGGTGGGCTGATCTGGCTTCTGTGGATGTGGTTTTTGTCTGTGTAAAGAGCAGACAGCAGTGAGGAACCTGATTTAGCTGTGCTTCATCTGGGTGTGCTGTGAATCCACCCCTCCACCCCTCCACCTGTGTGTGTAAACTGGGAATGCTTCCTGTGTTTCTCTCCCACCCTCCATCTCTTTTGATTATTTAAATCACAAGGTCTTCAGGCTACAGACCATCACAGGTCAAATCAGGTCTGTGTGGAGGATCTGGTCTAACAAATGTCTCTGTGCTACTGTAAAACTACTGCTACTAATGCATGACACAAAATAAATCAACATCTATCAATAGGATCAACATTTTAACTAATTAGTTTTCTCAAGTTCGGCAAGAAATCCTGTGGGAGGACTGAAATAATCTGAATATCAGAATTAAATTCTAAAGGAAAGAAACAAAAATAAAGATTATAGAAATGACAGAAAATATGCTGATTTTCTGCATCCTGCAGGCAATAGAGGTGAAAGAAGATGTAGGTATGAAAACTCTTTGCTGGCAAAAATTCTACATCAGAAGAAGCATTTTCAGGGGTGTAAAATAACGGAACTGTATAATTTAATTATATACAGATATTAATATGTACAGATATATGTACCTATAGAAGACAGTGCAAAGGTGACAAGTCTGCAAAGACATGGGTGGTTTTAAGTCTCACTCACTCAAGCATGCCTACATTCAGGCTGCCATTTCTTCCTTGCTTTTTACCTTGTCTTGGACCCTTCAACCAGATTGTCTTTATGAAATGGGCTGAAGTTCTTGCATCCCATTCTTGCTTTGTTTTACATTTCTTTGCCTTTGTAGCAATAGGAAATTAAGAAAGCAGACAATCTAAGTTATAGGTTAGATTGTACATATCCACTCGTGTTTAAATAAGCATCTGAATGCAGCAACTTGCATAGAGGAATTTACTTGAGGTTCAGATTTGCAAAGTGACAAGAAAAAGGTACTGGATTAGCTAAGTAATTAAACAGGTATGCAAAGCCATATTAATTCTCTGAATGACACACTTGGAGGAACTCAGATCATGCACACAAAATTGAATCGTGGCAAAATGGTTGAGGCACATCAGGCCTGAATGAGGAGAGTGTCACTCACTTGTGTTTGTCAGGGTTCTTTGAGCTGTGAGTTACCAACCTTGAGGAGAGCCAAAGGATCAGTGTAGGGATCAGCACAGTTCTTATGTCTGGTCTGATTGCCTTCAGGATCATACATATAGACTTGCCACGTATTTCTAAAAGGGTTCTTATTTTTGGAATCATCTCTTTTCTCTTCTGGATTGTTTTCTGGTGTTTTCACTGTTGTTGCTCTTCAGGGAACTGTTTTAGGCAGGCAAATGCTGTCTAGTGGCCAGTCTTGTGAAGTGCCCTTAATACCATTAGAAAGGCTGAGGGAAGTGGGAGAAAAAGACTGGAAATAGGTTCAAAACACAAAAATTTGGTTCACCATAACTTGTCACCATTCTTTGTTACAGAGCCTGAGGTCTGAGGGGTTTTTGTGGCAGGAAACAAGAGCAGACTGTCTACACAGGAATGCAAATAATATTCCTTTTCTCCTTATGGTATTGGGCTGAAAACTTACAGAGCAGATTCTTCAGCAAGACTTTTTTTCTCCTGATTGCTGCAAAATAGATATTTACCTACTAATCACTGCAATACAGAATGATACTACTAAAACAGATACTATCAGACTGAATTCCATTGAATTTTGTTTGGATAAAGATGTGCTTCAAATATATTTTACACTTGCAATTTAAACAGGGAAGAATATGCCACAGACAGTTTTACACATCAACACCACTTTGGGTTTTTTTGCTACCATGTTATAAAATGAAATTATACAAAAAGGAACCAAAGTGCAAACTAAACGTCTGAATTCAGGAATCCTGCATCTACTTCCAGAATATAAACATGCCAGGTCTGAACAAAAATAAACATTCAAAAAAACCCCACATTTTCTTACTTAGCAAACTTTCCTGGTCACTTCTGGTTTTAATAATGCTCAGTGAAACAGCTGAGGTGTGCAATGAAGTTTTAAGCTTCAAGTTCCAATTCAGCAAATCTCTTAATTGTGTGCATACATCTAATCAGATATTCTGAAATGTGTTGCTGCTTATATTTGTCCCTTTCCCATCCTGCTGTCCAATCCCTACTAACTCTCTACTTGAGTGTGTTTTCACTTTCCTTTTGTTTCTTTAGACTTTCCCCTGAAGTGCCAGCAGCAGCACAGCATTCTACATCCTAAGCAGCAGGAAAATCTAGGGCAGGAACCAACCTTCCTCAAAGTATGTTGTATTAGGAGCACTGCAAAAACCAATGAGGAATAGCTACTCAGGACAGACAAGCTGAAACTGGAAGAAAGCAGCAGAGGCCACAGTTGTGCCTCTGTAGGAGAAAAGTGAGGTTGTGCATTGGATAAAACTGAGCAACATCTTAAGATTTCATCCCAGCTGCACTAGAACAGCAGGAATCAAAATACTTGTTAATGTTGTAATATGTTTGCTTTCAATCAGACAACAGAAGAATTCATTCCATTTGCTCGGTGTTTTGCCCTCCTGAACTCCATCCCCACAATAGCTTTGCAAGCACATCTGAGCAATTCCACAGTGGGTTTTACATCCATGGCAAGTTGTATCTGCTGGGCCTATATGCAGGGATTGTGTTTTACAGAGACTGCAATGAATGATTCTTCCCCAAATTTGATTCTGTAAAAAGCTACTTGACTGCTCCAAGTAATCTTTTTTATTCTTCATCTTAGTTTACTCTTAAGGGTTTTTAGTTTCATCTTTTTCTGCTGTCCTAATGTGCACAAATCACTTTTAGAGATAGTGTCATGCGTATGAAGGGAGCAATTTATCAATACAGACACCTCTTTGATGAAGGATGGTTTGTCTTTACAAGGCTGGACAGCCCCAACTGAATTTCAATTTGCTATGGCATGCAAGGGATTTAGGGGATTAAGGTTGGCGAGAGGCTTTAAGCATCAACCACCTTATTATTGCTCAAGGAATATATGATTTGAAAACCTTGCTTGTCTTGATTTTTTTTTTCTTAGTGTGTGGGGTTGAGGTGGAGAGGGATGAGTGAGAAAAGCAATAGCTTACCTGATGATTTAACAGTTATTTTCTTTTGCTTTTCAGTCATACCTGTCTGTGTTTTACTGGGACAACTAGAACTTACAGGGCCAGATAGAGCTAAGACCAACTAAATATCTGGTTAGTAGTGTTTTGTGGCTAATAACAGGTATAACAGCTGTTGGGGAGGGAGAGAATGGAGAAGGCAAGAAATAGAAGTTACAAGTATTTATATAAATGAATACATGGTACACTGCTACAAATAAATATTGTTCTGACCATAGTGTATTACCTGCTCCTTAATACAAGCAAATTGATAAGGAATAGTATTTCCTGATGAAATAATACATTAAATATCTCATTCACCTGTTCTTTCTTGGAGTGGGAGATTGGGAGGAAACCCAAAGGAATCTACTGGCTTAAAGCCACGTTAGTTACTTTGCACACCATGATATTAATTAATTTCTGATAAATACAAAAATACTGTGAATCAAAAACTCCTTGAAGTCTAACATTAAAGCAAACATTACTATTATTTGTTGATTTTTGGTTCTTTTAAGTAACTAAACCACTACAAGACTCACTTATCTGTTATGCTAACAAAGAGCCATTGTGCTTGGTGTAATATTGCCATGAAACTGAGTGCAAGGGAGAATTACAGCCATGAGTTCCTTCCCAGGGCAAAATTCCCACTTCTGCCATATATTCACTTAAAAGAATCTGGTCTAGCTCCCAACAAAAGTGTTATCTCTTTTCTTCAGAAGGTTTTTGGGTAGATCCATACTTGGATAGAGAGAAAAATAAATTTGCATGAAGCCTTTCTTTTCCCCTTTCTTTCTTCTGCCAGATCCTGGACTAAAGTCCTTCCTGCAGCCTCCCTGCTTGAATCCTCAGAGCAGAACAGCACAGAAGAGAGGAGATAGATTGCATCCATCTATCTATCTATCTATCTATCATCCATCTATCTATCTATCTATCTATCTATCTATCTATCTATCTATCTATCTATCTATCTATCTATCTATCTATTCTGTTTCTTGGAAGGGTTTCCTGGAGAGCAGCTGTCAGGTTGCTCTCACACTCTCCTTGATGTGCTCTAATGAACATTTGTTTTCCAAGCAATGGAAGCATTTCAGGAGGAGATAAAGCCTCCTCTGGATACTCAGAGGAATATTCTTAGGAGAGTTGAGATTTGAACTGAGATATTTTCCAGTCTAAGCAGTCTATGGTGCACAAGAGAAGCAGGAAAAAACTGTCCCAGTTCTGTGAATCTACAGTATCTTTCTCAAAGAAATCTTCAAATTGAAATAGTATGCTTCCCCGTGCCCTTCCAACATTTCAAGCTGTATTACAATATGTATATTTTCTGTATTTTTTTTTAGCATCGATTAAATCACTGTCTAACCATACAAGACTGAATACAGACTTGTCCATGTCCCCTTGTTGCCACAATGCTCCTTCCCTCTACAGCATGGACCATAGCAGAGGAAAATAAACCAGACTTTATGGCTGTGCTGGATTATCTGTTTGCTAAGGTTGCTAAAAGTGGGTGCCAAATAACTGTTGCTATTCTGGCACCTTCTGAGCTGTGTATAGTTGTCTCTAGGGATTCTGAGCCTGATTTTTTTTTAATGTAGATCTCAGGGTTTTGTTGTGTAGTCCTCTGTTAAAGCATCCCCAAATCCCAGTCCTATTCACTGCACTGCTTTATTGCAGTATGTACACTGACTGTAGCCTTCACATGGTGGTATCCTTCAATTTGCCACGCTTTTACAGGGGTGATGATGCATGTTATGCTGTTTAATTTCCCTGCCTTGACTCTTATGTACACCTGCATGGGTAGTTCAGAATAAATACATTTTTCTGAAACCGCCACCTGGTAAATCATCACCACAACATCCCATGATCAATAGAACAGCTTGGGGAAAATACATACACTTACATATCTAGCAGCATAAGTGAAATTTCTACCTTTTATTTCAGGCCAGGCAACAAGAGACAAATGGAAAAAAAAAAAAGACAACCAAGAAAAATCAGATTTTCTATAATTATATAAATTACAGCAAGAATGACTGTAATCACCTAAAATGCCTCTGGGGAGCTGGATTAGCAGAAGACAATTTCTCAGATCCACACTCCAGGGTTTAAACCTAGGGTTGATATTCAGAATTAGACTACCAAGCTAAAATAATTAACCCTTGGGATGCTAAAATATGGAATTCAGAGGTTTACCATCTGGCTAAAAGGGAGGAATATGAGATTGATGTTATTTTAAATTTCCTGTGGATCCTAATATTTGGCCAGGTCAGTCAGATCTCACACTTCAGTCCAAACTGTGAGTATATTTAAAGGAAAAATCCTTTTCAGTCTTCCTTCTCTTAACATCCAATAAAAAAGCAACCATCACTCAAGCAAGTGTACCTTAAAACCAACAACAGATTTCCTTCAATAATGTATCTCTATTGCTAAGTGTATAATAAAAATACAGATACATGTGAAAAAAGATACAGAATTAAAGCTGATTTGTAAGAAAGCAAGCTAAAACATTGTAAGGGAAATTCAAAAACTGGCTAGACATGTAAGGAGGGTAGGTGGTTAGGATATGAAAGCAGATGTAGAGATAGAAATTAATAGGAATGCCTTCTTTTGCTTTATTTTCTTTACATGACTGAGACATAAAAGCCTCTTTCCTGGCATATGGAGAATGTCCCTAGTGTAAGAATTAAAACACTCCAAGGAGGTCAGCTCCACACCTTCTAGTTTTGAAGGTGAGATCATGGGTGAGGCAGCAGAGGAGGGCAGAGTGAGCAGGTCAGAGGTTACTATTCCTCTATGTGGAGATTTCTCTGGGTGTGGACAGTGTTTCTCTGTGCCTCATCTTGGGTTTCGTGCCAGCAAGTGCCAAGGGATTGGCCTTAAGCAGAACTGTGAAGGCATAAAGTTGTATTTATACTTCCTGAATCTCTTCTCTGCACTGTGAATTTTGTGCTTTGCCTGTGGTCTCGTCCCATGTTTTAATTCCATTATACTGCCACAAATACCTAAAACTTGTAGCTGCTGAATCTGCTGCTTTTTGTGAATCCTAGACAAGATGTTACTGTCTAACAATGAAAACATCAATAATGCCCTTAATCATGGTGAGATGTTTTTCCCATGTAGATATTGCTTTGAGAATAGAAGTTTGTATGAACAACATCAATCAGGGAGCTCACACAAATGAATAACTTACAGCCCCACTGGCAGCCACTATTGAAGATTAATGCTGATAAACACTACATTCAACATAAGATGCGATTTCTGAAAATAAACCAATTTATTGGATTCCCAGACATATGTATTTTGTAGTCAACCATTGATTACTGACTCAGCTGATTCTACTGTTCATTCATCACACATGCTTCTATAAAAGCTGAACTATTCTCATTCAGGACTTCATCTAATATATATCACAATTACTTGGGAAGCAGTACTGTTCCAGTTAAAAAAAAAAACAAAAACATTTGATAGCTGCACAGTGAAGTGGCTCCATTTATGTAGCACAGGAGTGACAGACATACATATTTTGTGGAGATAAGTATCCAGAATGAGAGAGGCACTTTTGCATATTGGACTGTACAGAATGTTTTATGTTGGATACCAAAGATGACTCTCTTAGTTATAAGGAGACTGAGTTCAGCATTAGGTGGGTGTGATCAGTTATGTATTTGATCCCATTTTGTCATGTTTTGATGGCCTGTCTCCTTAAGCACTGGAAGTGGAATGTTTTCTCCTTGCCTGAGTTGCAGAAGGGAGTGAAAGGGTATCCTTCCAGAGCCACAGTGTGGAAGAAGCAGCACCATTTGCAGTTACTGCCACTTGCTTCAGTAAATTGCTATTTTTACTTATAATTCTCCATATTGTCTCTTCATAAAGGGGTGTGTGTGTGTGTGTGTGTGTGTGTGTGGTGTGTTAAAACAAAATGGGAGTGACTGATTTGGAATTCTAATTCTCCAGTGGTTTGTCCAAAACCACCACAATGACTTGTTACTGAAGAGAGGTTGGTGCTTATGGCTTTGATTTTTATTTATCAAACAAGTGCTAGCAAACAAGAAGAGAAAGATCTTGTCTTCAACCCCTTACCGTATAATTACAGCGTGTTTCCATTCCATCCAGTCTTACATATACCTCAGTAATCCAGAGGAGTTGGCATAAACAACAGGTCTGTAAGCAAATTAATGCAAAAGAAAAGATGGAAAATAGGTGAAATATTTGATGAGACTGGCTTGTAAGAATGGCAGGATAACTCCCTAAACTTGTCAATTATATTGTCATTTTGCCCCAAAAAATAGGCTTTTGTAACCATGTCTTGATTTTACAAAGGTACTTGAACAGATCAGGGGCTCTATAAGTTTCACACTTGATGTTAGGCACACTCTTAAGACACAGGTGAACTAAACACCATTCCTGTTCAGTAAAAAAAAAAAAAAAAAAAATCGTCTTGGGTACATAATTTTTTTTAATTACAGGACCCAGAGAAATGTCAATTTTCATTACCAACTTTATTTTCACAAATAGTTCATGCTACTTATGTGATAAGGCTTTCTTGTTTTTATTTTGTTTTTAACAAACCCCACATTGTCTCTGTCTTCTAAAAGCAATGGCTGCTTCTTAATGCATTGAGGTTTTTTCCTAATAATGACACAGCACATAATCCTGAAAGCCTGAGGGTAAAGTTTAACCATTTGGAAAAATGACCCTTTGTACTATGATGAGAACTAGCTGGAAGGCTTTGGTGCCTGAATTTTGTTCCTTCTGTATCATCAATTCAAAACCTGTTGCTCATCGTGTTGGTTTTGCCTGGGCTAGAGTTAATTTTCTTTAGTGACTTAGCACGGGGCTGTGTCTTGGAATTGTAATGAAAACAGTGCTGATAATACAGGGAGGTTTTTCTTATTGCTCAGCAGTGTTTGCACAACATCAAGGCTTTTTCTGCTTTTCTCATTGCCACGCTGGCCAGGGAGCTGGGGATAAGTCCTGGCTTTTCTGGAGAAATGTTCCTTTATAGCTGACACAGTGCTCTGTTTTGGATCCAGAATGAGATCATACTGATGTTTTGGTTTTTGCTAAGTCACGTTTACCCTGAGTCAAGGAGTTGGGGTTTTTTGTTGATTTTTTTGGTCTCATGCTCTGCCAGTAAGAAGGTACACAAAAGAAACTGGGGGGGAGAGTAGCCAAGACAGGTGACCCAAACTGGCTGAAGGGTTGCCCCACTCTGTTAGCATTATGCTCAGTATATAAATTGGAAGAATTGCCCAGAAGAGGGTTTGGGTCTGACATCAGTTACAATTGTATTATGCATCATTGTTTGTTTTTTCTTTCCACAATGATAATAGTAAAATAATAATAATAACAACAATATTATTATTACTTCTACTGTTTCTCTTATTTTCATTATAGTTATAATCCAGTTATAATATAATAATTTATTTTTATTTGTATTTTACTTTGTTTTCAATTATTAAACCTTTGAATTGCTGAGAGGCACTGGAGCCAACAATAAAATGCCTAGTGGCTCCTTTATTCTACAAGGCACCATTTTATTATTAGCTATACCCAGAGTCACAGAAAGAACTTGTGTGATCAGCACTTCTCTATTTCTGGGTGGAAGGTTGGTGGTGTCATCTGTTTTATAAATCTGGTGAAAATATGATGAGAGGGATAGAAAGAATACTGGCAATGAAAGGTTTTTCAGGAGTTGGTAAAACACAGTTTTACAGGGTTAGCAAAGAAGAAGGAAAATTTCCTTTCTAATTTCTTATCTGGTAACTTGTTTGTTGTTGGATAAATGTTTTTTTGGTTATGATTAGTTTTTCACATCCTGGAGATTCCTTGTTTCTGAAACTGTCTTAGGTCTTCCTTAGCAGAAATATTAACCAAGATGCTCTGTATTGTAGCCGTGTGCACAAGAAAGCATTTTTTTTTGGTTCTTTCTCTAACCACCTTCTCTAATCTGCTTCTCACTCCAAGTTCTCAACAGATAAATGTCATTAGCTTGATGTCCATCACTGCAGTTTGCTTGGCAGGTGTTGTTGTTTTCTGTGGAGTCAGTTGTTGTTACCATTTCTACTGGTGGATACAAAATTCCATGTGTGTTTGTTTTCAGGTTCACCAACACTTGCTGATGATTGTATGTGTTTAACTTCATTGTGTATATACTTTAAATTCATTGTGCAAAGGCTCCTCCTCTCAGCTGACACCTTGCTGCGTTCACATAGGAAGTAAAACAGCTGTCATGAAACACTGGTTAACAAACCTGCTACTCTGCAGGGAGAGATGTGCCATGCAAATTCAATATAAACATTCTTATTTTTCACACAAAGTATTTATTTATGGCTGTTTATGAAAAAGCCAGTCCAATCCGCTACAGAGCAACTTCATTCTCATTGGCATTGGTAGAAGGAGCAACACACTGAAAAAGAGCTTTCAGTTCTGCTTTGGAACTGACTAAATGCAATAGCTTTATAACACTGTATGACTAAAACAAAGATAATCCTGTAAGTGCAATGCAAAGGAAGTCAAAGCCCAGCACCCAAAGAGTTTTAACAAGGGACTAATTAAGTGCTTTTGATCATCAGATCTGAATGTTCATGAAAGAGAATGTAAAATAAGTAGATTGAAGAACACAGACTTAAATGACTTTGTGATTTAGATAAATTCGTTTTGCAACCATAAGTAAAAGTTGAACTTGATAGAAAATGATTTCCAGTCCATCTAGAAGCATCATGATGAGAATACCTGCTGTTCTGAAAATACCTAAAAAAGAAATATGTCCAACCTTTAGTCCAGAAATAGAAGGAAAGATTCAGGTGCAAAACTGTTCTGCAGGAAACGGGATGAAGCACAGAATTAAGCAAGAGAGAAATAAATAGATGAGCATTGTGAAAAGTAAATGGGATTTCATTCTGAAAAAAAAAAAATAGTTCTGAGAATAGTAGAAATAATGACATGCATGTCCACTATGGCTTTGTGTCGTGTGGTTGAATTTATGTCTGCAGCAGACACACGAAATAGCACATACAGAACAACCTTGCCTGCCAATTTATTACCTCATGACTACTGGATTCCATTTACTAACCTTTCAATAGCTAATACTAATCTTTCTTTCAGAAAGAAATGGAGAATGGAAAAATAATTTTGTTGAGGTCTACCAGCCATGCCCACAAGGACTGCAGAATCCTTGTCAGGATGTACATCAAGGAAGTCTGCACAAGCCATATTCCTTAAACATGCAATATGAGTATTGTGAGTCCAGTTACAATACCAGGACAGGTGGCATGTTGGGGGCCACCACTGTTTGCATTGACTTTTTTCTTTGCAAGAGAATGGGCTTCTGGTTAAATTAGTACTTCATGATGAATTAAAGTATAAATGTTTGTCAAAGGATAACTCACAGCTAGTATGAACTGCCAGTATTGCACTTGATCCCATATGGCCAGTGGTACCCTAAGAACAACTGCCTTAATTTTGGCGGTATCACAAGGATTAATCACGTATTCAACTCACTATTGTCTTTCCATGTACAACTGACCGTTCCAAAAGGGGACTTAGATTTCTACAAAATGACCATGTGGATATCTTTAGAGAGTCAACACTAGTGTAATGGCTACATATGAAGCAAATCATCATTCACTGCGCTGCAAAGTTTCAGCTGGTCTAAAATAGTGCATTACCTTCAGTGGTGCTTCTATTCTGTTTATAACAGCTGAGAACCTGTACAATGGCCTTTGGTTTAAAAAGTAGATTCCTCTTGGAGTATATGACAAAATTATTCTAATCTGTTCTATCCTTGGTAATTGTTTGTGTAATATATGGTAAACCTTGTTATTTCTTTGAAAGTCTTTGCTTTTAGAGGTACTATGAAAAATTCATAATTGCTTCACTGAACTGCCATCATCCTGTCATGACAATAACACAACTGCCATTGATCACTGACATTTTATACATAGTCCTATTCTCACTCCTCTCTACAATCCAGGTTTCGTTTCTGTTCATTTAAACTAAGCCAATTGCAGAACTGACATGGTCTTCAAAGACAGCTCCATCAGTCTCCAAATATAACAACGATAACATCGTTAAATTAGGCTGGAGCTTTGCTTTCAAAATGGCTTTTACAGTGAAAGCATCTCTCCTCTCCCTACTGCACTCCTTGCATGTTTATGACAGTCTGACTGTAACTGCGAGAGAAATAATTTAACTTTAAAAGCTATTAGTCCCAGATGTACAATTGAATTTTAATCTTCATTACAGAAAACATGGCAGGCTGAAGAATAGCAGACAAGGTCGGAGCTGTCCAAAGAGCAGTAAGAGGAAAAGGTGATTATCCTGGCAAAAGCCCACAGGTGCATTGCCTTGGTGAGTTGTCTGACTGCGGAAAAGCTGCATCTTTAAGGAATGCTGCTGTCCTTTTAGAGGTATTGTGTGGAGGCAAATGCCAGGGAGATTTATGTGGTTCATTCTCTGACCTGTGATAATGCATCATTAGAGCCCTCTGTGTTTTCCACCTTTGTGAACAAAGACTCATAACGGGGACGATTATGAAAAAAAGCAGAGGAGAAGCCGCAGCAGTGGCAGCAGGGGAAGCGTGGCTGAGGCACGCAGAACTTCCCTCACAAGTTGAACAGAGAGATCTTTTTTCACATTGCACCTTAATTTCACTTTATTCTAAGGACTCCATCCCTCCCTGCTTATCTGCCCAAAGGTCAGGCTCCTTGACAGAATTGGAACATAACACGAAGCCAAAACACACATCCCTCCTCTCCTCCAGTTGCCCTTCTCATTTAACCCTTCACTTTCTTGGTGGATATTCTAATAAATTTAGAAACATAAGAAACTTATAAGGAGAGCTGAGGTCACTCGTGGTTTCTGGTGAGAGCTCTATTGGGTCCTCTGAAGTGAAATGATAACAGCAAAAACTATTTCATGGCCCTGCGTACCTTTGCTTTTATCCTGACCCCAGGCAATCTTTTTATTTAGCTTGCTGGAATGCAGGGCTGCTGCTCCAGCTGACTGACTGGGGAATAAGTTTATATGTATTTAACCAAACCAGACTAGCATCCCATCTTCTCTGACCATGGATGGATATGGATTCAAGCAGTTGTAATGCTTTTCTGAGAACATTACCAAGACATTTTAATCACGGCTTACTGCACTGGTAGATTAGTACCCAAATGCAATGACCTTCTTTTTGCTGTGGACATGAACATGCCAGAAAACCAAACTATACGATTCTTTGTCTTGATCCAATAAATTAGGATTAAATAAACAAGAGAGACAAGTGCGATGTACTTTGAAAATCTGAGTGCACCTGTTTTGTAGTGGAAAATCGGATGTTCTTTTTTATTTTTCTCCCATGAAAATGCTCCTGCCTGTGCTTGTCTCTTAGGGGATGACACTATAACCAGAATTTATGCGTGGCTTCCTACGTATTTTGCATTTGGAGGTTATTAAGAAACAAAACAACAAAGAAAAATTGGTGTGCATTAGGAGGTATTAGAATACATTAGTCTGAATGTCTGCTCCTCTGCTGAGCAGAGGTCTGATTCCACAAATGTGCACAACACAGTGGGTTGTAAGAGGGGCAGAAGTATGGAAAAAAGAGCTACCTGAAAGCCTCACAACCACATTCAAAAGCAACCATTATCCTGAAGTGCTGTGACCAAATGCTTCATTCCTGTCCACTGTTGTTTTGGCACTTCCATTGAGGAAAAGTGAGCACCAGATACATCCACATCAAACTACCTGTGGTCTGTATCCACTTTGTGGTCATCTGTGTGGTTACACAGAAAGAAAGGTGGGGATTCTGATCTTGAAATAAAATATCAACTCCTCAAGCCAAGAATGTTTCAGAATACTCAGCTCAGGCTTTTCTCAATTTTACTTTCTTATGCATACAGAATGAGATATGTTTCACACCATGGTGGAGTTTGTGGCAACATATATCAACAGATATAAAAGTGTGCATACCTCTAGGCATCTCTGCCTTCTTCCATGCCTTGGAAATGGTCAGAGAAGAATCTTCCATCTTTGTGGAGAGGTGCAAGTGCATGAGTTATCCTTTTCTGTGGGGCAAAGGTGGTGAGCTGGATATATTTTGTCACATTCCACATGTGTGTAGCTGGTTTCCATCAGCAGTACTGTATTACAAACTGAGGATCTCTGTCTTTATTATCTGATGTGTCATCATCCAGACAGGAGCAGCAATGTGATGCTTCCTTTCCATATTGAGGGGAGTCTCCAAGGCAGTGGCATGTTCTGTACATGTTCACAACCAAATTTGAAGTAGGGACCACTGTAATCCAAAAAGAAGTAGCTTTGCATGGTAAGCAAATGAGGAAGCTTCTATATCTTTGAGCTTTTTTTTGGAGTGTTTGGTAGGATAATCCCACCTGTTGATTACTCTTTGAATACTTCTGATGGTATGGAAAATAAATAATTCAAAACCAACAGGAAAAACAACCAAGAAACATAAAAAGGTGGGGCATAACAGATGTTTTGCTTAAGCATGGATGTATAATACTTGCATAAAAATGAAAGTGTTTTGTTTCTCTAATGTCCTGAAAGGCAAGTAGTCAAAATAATTTTATTACTACCAGGTGTCTTCCTCAGGTGGTCAGGTATAAAAGTGAAAATATTTTTATCATGGCTATAAACCATTCTACATTATCTTAATAATGCAGAGCCAAAACTGAGATAGTACAGAAGTGTTTGATGTGCAAGACCAGTGCAAGGCTGAAAAGATTGCATTTTGCATCGTTTTGTTCTATGTACTAAATTTGATGAAAGCAGCTCTGCTGGTAGAAAGCTGTAGTTGCCTACAAAAGTATTTATTTTTATATGATTCCTTTTATGAAAGGCAACTGTAATCCCTGCACTTCACTTGTTACATCCTTGACTCAGCCAAGTGCTTAAGCATCAGGTTAAGTTTAAGTCCCACTGAGACAACTTGCTTGTGTGAAGTTAGTTAAATCTGTGGTTCAGTTGAGCTCTGTTCCAGTGAATTCCCTGATACTCCTGGCATGTGAATGTCTACTAATGCTCTGCCCGGGCAGTCAGATGCTCCTGTGGAGAGGGTGCCACTAGTCAGCAAGGTTTTAGACAGCTGGTCATGCTGAAGGCTGTAGCATTAAACACACCAGGGCTTCCATTGCTTTTTATGTTCCATTCATGGAACATTCCATGATGGAAAATGAAGGAATACTAGCCAAGGATGCTGAATTATGGGGAAAGCAGATGCTTTTCAACGAGTTGGAGAACCTGCTGTCCAGTGTTGCCAATTAAAGTTCAAGATCATTCAAGCCTTAGATGAACCTTCCTACCACGTTAGATGGTTGGGAGTCCATTCCAAATTCTGTTGAGAACTTTGTGATGCCAAAAACTTTGATAGATGGTTATTTCTCTTCTCTTCTTTCCAGAAATGTCTGCCTTCAGACAATAAACTGTTTCAGCAAAAGATGGCAAAGAAATATGAAATACTGCATTTCATTAGAACTTAAATGCTGCTGTGATTGAGCTTCACAATTAGTCAGAACAATAATAACAAATAATTATTGATAGATGGATTATTTATAAATAATATAAAAATTCTTCCTTAAACTTCAATTCATCTGTATACCTAGCAGCCCTCTGCAAGTGCAGAGTTCTCACTCATTTTATAAATGTGAAAGCCAAAGTGAGATTACAGCCTTGTAATATGTTTCCAAATAGAGTTAGTTACATTACAGCAATGAAATGAAGGAAAGTCACTTATGACCAGATCACTTATGGAGGACATCATAGTAAGAGAAAGTACAAGATTTGTCTGTCCTGAGTTTTACACTCAGTAGGTGAATCCTCTTGCAGCAATGCTCTCACTCTCTAAGTATTGCTGTGATGCAAACAGCCAGGGATGTGTGGCTCACCTGCTGTTGTTCCTAGCAAAGCACATAGAAGCTTCTATGATATCTCTATTTTTCATAAACACTGTAATTTTACTGCAGACCTTGAGTTTGATCAGTTTTTTAAATATAAAGAGGAAGCAAATGTTCTTTGGGCACACACCTACTTTTTTTTTTTTTTTTTTCTCATTTAAATGGCTTTTATTACTGCATTACCTCTTTGTGCAGCAGAACAACGAGATGACAGGAACAAAATAATTCAGGGAAAAAAATGCAAGCACCACAGTGTGCTAGTGATATCAGTGATAGGTGAGAAGGAGAAATGAAACTGCATTTGAGAGCTTCAGTGGTATGTGACTGTTTTAGGGAGAAGTTTCATGAAATACGTGGGAAAAGTATCTAGAATGTTACCTAGAGAGGTAAATTTGAAGATCACTAAGTCAAAGGAAGTGAATATATTATTTCTGAAGAGAGATGGAGTAGATGGAGACAGGGCAGACAATGAGAACAGTGATCGTTTTGTGTGGAGGACAAAAGAGATAGATGCAGAAGGCTTGCATCACCCACTAATAGTCAGTTGCTGCATAGGTTGTAGTGTGAAACTGAAAATATTGCTGCTTCATAGGGGTGGATGCTCAGGGTGTCCTCTACTGATGAGGAATACCCTCTACGTAAGGCAGCTTGTAAAATAGTGTACAATAATCTCAAACCATTCACCATTCAAGCAACTTCAAGTCCTAACCACATGTCAGTGCCAGACTGGCCCTGCTTCCTCTCACTTCACCATTGACAGCTCCCCAAAAGAACGTATTTTCTCCCTTTAGGGCAACTCACTTGCACAAGGTGTGGTACGGTCTCACTGGAAATAGAAAGCAATGTAACAAGTGTAAGAAAAAAGGGTTAATTCTGGGAAATCTTACAAAGTTATGAGATTGTGAACCTCTTCATCCAAAAGGAGTAAGATCTGCTTTTCAGGTAACATAAGCCACCTTCCCCCATTCTGTTTCACATTTCCTGTGTTGCTGTGAGAGCTCCCTAAAACTGCAGTACCCTCTCTTGGAAATGAGTGACTCACTTAGTGACTGATGAGCAGCAGAGGCAGAGACAGATCCATTTCTCTGCCCTGATCAACACACGCCGCTGTCTGACTGTCCATTTCATCAGCAATACAAGAGTTTTGCTTTTGTGTTACAGAGCATCAGCTCTAAGCAGGTCATGGCCATGGGTCTTGTATACCTGACCGGTCCTTTTATGAACAACAGGAGATGTGATATGTAGTGTCAGGGGTAAATTACACTCCCCCCTTAGAATCACACTTGTTGATCCTGTAAATATTGCATGCATGGGTAAACCTTGGGGCTCTTCCAAAGCCTGGTGCTGATGTGTCCACACTTCAGAGCTTTTCAATGGGAAAACTACTTGGAAAATGTTGTGAGGTGTAACATGAAGCGTAGCAAGTGTTTAAAACAATTTGTCATTAGGTTGCAAGTTATCCTTCCATAAGTCATAACTATCCACTTTTAATGCACAGAGGTTAAATGAGTTTTCTAACATTGTTCTCCAAGGTGATAGTGGATCCAGGAATCTGCATTCACTGCTCTAGTGAAAGCAAAATTTCCTCCTTGTGCAGTGCTGGAAAGCCTTCCAAAAGTGGAACATAAGTGACGTGAAATTCACGTAGTTCATACAGTTCTAGAAGTAAAAAAATCGTATCTATATAATCAAAGTTTAGAAAATAATGCTCCAAAGAATTCCTACTGCAAATCTTGACATTAAACCTATCTTACCCTTGTCTTGCCACTTGAATCATTTATTTAAGCGGTGATAATAAAAGGTGTCAGCAATTCAGTTGTAAGCTCTTGAAGATTTCTGTGCGCATTGACCTTTAAGTGTTTGCATCTTGACAGGTGAGCCGTTCTTAACGTCCCCTGTGAGATATGGTGGGGGCAAGGGGTCAGGCATGCTAATGATAAAATTACCATTTACCTTTTACCTCACCAGTCTCAGTACCTGACATTATAAATGTAGGTAACCTTTCACCTGAAGGCTCTCTTTCTTCTGCACTGCCAGGGATTATGGGGAAGTGAATGTGCTCGCAGCTGCAGAAGAGGCATCAGTCATGAAAAAAGGGTGCTTTGGGTGATTATTTCCCTTTAATGTCCATTTTTTTTTTTGTTGTTGTTTTTGAAGTCATATTTTTGGAAAAAATATGAAGAGTTTTATCTTGTTTTATTTTAAGAGATGGTTATCTGGCTATTTCTAATTTAACATGCTTAATCTGTTAGAGATTCTGTTCTTTCTCATTAAGACGAAAGCATGATTTGTTAATTGCTTAATACAACTGATATTGCAGCAGTCAGCAAGGTTTCTTTCAGGGATAAGTGGCCACATTAATGAGACTGTATTGATGATCTTCATTATTTGCCATAGCCCAACGGAGTCAACTCGTTCATCTTTCCTTCCTGATCCAAGTTTTCCTGAGCTTCCCCAAATTTCTGACTTGGGTCAATATCCCTCTCCCAAAGGCAATACCCTCCAATCTCTGGCAATGGGTGCACAAGAGCTTTGAAGATACCAATAGGAGTCTGAAGACTGTCCAAGGACTGCTGACCTCCCACCCACCTGTGGTGTGCCTGATTGCTCAGGAGTGAACACTGAGACAATATGACATACTGTGGAGCTTAAATAACAAGAGTGGACAGTACTCACATTCCCACATAAAAAGTATTTAAGATTTCTAAAAGCCATGCATATTGTGGATAGGACAACTATCATGTCTAGGAGAAATGTTAAAGATGGTTCTGGGTGCAGAGCCTGCATTTGGCTGATTCACGGCCAGGTGATTCATACCCTGGTTTGAAATATGTATTCTTCTTGCCAGAGTTAAAGCATATGAGTGTGGAAAACACATGAAGAGACAGACACAGAAAATGAGATTCAGTTCATTTCACTGATCAAGAGCCAAATGATCACAAGCTTTAGTAGAATTACATCCCAGAAGAACAGCCCCTCTCTGATAAATGCAGTCATGTAACCGCTAGAGCATAAATCGTGCAAATTGAAGACTATAATTCAAATATAAATCTTTATATTAAGTTTAGTGGAATTTGGTATTGTGTGAACATTATTCATATCTATGAATCTTCAGGCACAAATCTTGTAGCATTTTATTCATGTATTAAGGATATACATTTTGCAAAAGTTTCATTCAGTGAATATTGCCCTTAATGAAATTGTACTCTGGGAAGTCTATAAAAATTGTTTCATCTCCTTCATACTGCAAAAACCTGAGTAGACCTATTTTTAGTTTTATCTGTTCATGTGCACACACAGAGTTCAAGCATCTTATAAATGAAAGGCACAACTTCATTACCTTATTAAGCTGGCAGAGTAAAGAAAAAGGCTGGGCTAGTACATATTGAAAGGACAGACAGGTTACAATGCTGAAAAAAAACCCCAACCACAAACCCACAGAAAAAATATTGTCCCTTCTAGAAAAGTGTATAATTCCCCTCTCATATCAGCCTGCACTGCTTCTGCCATCAGGGAGTTTGTGAAGTAGTGAAGCAGGACAGAAAGCACAGGAAAAGCCTTCCTCTGGGAAGGTTGTACTCAAATCAAATGTGTTGAAAGGACACAGACAGGGATGTCATTCAGGCTGGATAGCCTGACAGAGTTATTTCCAGGCTTATCAGATCATGTTCCACTTGTCTGAATACTCTTGTTTTACTTCTGTGCATCAACACAAACTCAGCCCCCAGCCCCAAAACCAGATTCATTTCCACAGTACAAAGGGCTCAACTGTGCCTTTCAGCTGGATTTCCTCCTAGCCCTCTGCCCATCTTTCTCCTGGAATGGATTGCTGCTCCTGTCTTCAGATTCTGCATTTACAGTGGTGTAATTATTTTCTAGTTATAGTTTCGACCACAGAGGCACACACAGTATCAAACAGGTATGTAGGAACTTTCATAACAGTCTGAAATGTTGCAGAGACTCCACAGATGTAACAGAAGTTGCTGGCAACATTTAGAAATGGATTTTGCAGGTGATTACATAGTCCCATCCGCTGATCCATTTCTCTGGGACCAGAACTAATACTCCCTGCTTCTACAAAGTTTCAAGAACGTAATATCAAATCTGTGGAGGACTAAAAAAGAATCCTGCAAGTAAAATATTTCTCTTCCCTCCTTCAGACTGCAGCTCTTGGAAGGATTACACAGGCCAAGCTCAGCTGGGCAGTCAGTTTCTGAGTTAGGAAACAGGAATACTGCGAGCACTTTAGGGGCAGATTCCAACATAGACAGAGAACACACAAAATCTGCCACTGTTTCGCAGCATGGATCAACATGATCTTTGCAATACCATGCCAGTAAAATCTCTCAAATGCTGGATTATGCTCTGTCTCCTCCCTTTTGTGTTCATTGAATATATATGGTGCTAGCTGGCTTGAAGGAATCTTTCTTTTGATTTCCCAAGGGATATCCACTGAAAGTTTGATCCTGCAATACACTGAATACGCTGAACATTTAAGAAAGCCAGAGGAATTGGGGAGCATAAACTATCTCCTGGCTACAGACATGAAGAAATGTGTTCACCACCTATGTCTTGTGCAATGTTGTGCAAAATCTTTCCAGGATGACAAGACAAAATAGTGGCACTTAAAAAAAAAAAAAAAAAGGAAAGAAGAGGAAAAAAAAAAATCTAGCAAGAAGCACCCTTCCTGGAGACCTGGAGGGAACTTTTCCCAGATACCCCACATTCCTGGATCTACAAGGAGGGTCTGGTTTCATGGCAAGGACTCACACAGATCCGAAGTCCTACTACATCATCATTTGCTGCACCACTCACACCAGTTAAAGCCAACAGGAAACATATTTTTCAAATTGACCAGAAAACTAAGATAATAGAACCTATTTAAAATACAGATGTAAACATTTGAGACTATATTTATTGATTCTTGAAGGTTTCAGAACAACATTAATCATGGAAGAAGGCAAAAATGGGACATGCCAGTTCAGCAATAGAAGAAAAGGGAAGCAACTTTTTCACAGAAAGTCCTGTGTAAACATATTTATGAAAATTAATCAACAGTCAAATAAGTGTAGTGATGGCTGGAGAATTCCAGCAGGGACTACAGGATATAATACACATTTTCCCCCAGTTTATAGAAAATATAGTTTGCTAATGTAAAGAATAAGCGGTTATGTATTTTTATAGTTCAAAATGGCATTCTGTTTTTCCAGTAAAAAATAGAAGTGGTCGCAGCGCTGATGGGAAAACTTACATGTAATTTGGCAATACTCTGAAATATATTCAGTTTGGAAAAAAAAAAAAGTTAAAGTAGTTCATCCCAAGTATTCAGAGCCTGTTCTGCTGTGGATAAAGACTGGAATTGGCTTCACAGAAGGACTTCAGTGGGCTGTAGAACTAGCCCTTATACTTAAAGGTACCCCATGAAATCTTGCTATGCTTTGTATACCTCCAAGAATATGGAAATAGGTTGCAAATCAATACATAGATTTTATTTTTTATAAGTATCTGTAGCAGAAAGGATTTATTCCATATTCCACATATTCCATGTGCTCATTTTCCAGATTTCTCATAATGGGTAAGGCTTAATCGGGGGATGAGTTGAATTTTTTATTATGGCAGGGTGTGCTGTACGAATATTTCCCAAATGCAAGATAACTCTGTGTGTGTGTGTGTGTGTGTGTGTGTGTGTACACATACACACAGTTATGCAAATAAGTATGCAGGTATAATGTGCATGTATGGAAGCACATGGAAATGAATATCCCTTGCAGCAACACAAGGAATCAAAGCACTTTACAATTAAACGCAGTGTGTAGTTTCTGAGTTAAGATCAAGACCTGGGAAAGGTCTGTGTGCAGGGCTGTCAGTCCTCTGGGGAAAAAGCCAGGAGAGCTGACACTTTAAAGGTTCATGTATTGCTTCTTTCTGCTCTGGAAATGCTGAATGAGAAACTCAGGTGCAGCATCTCCAAAAGCCTGCCCTGAGAGTGCTCCTGCCCATCAAGGAGTTTGGTGGGGAAAGACCTTCAGCTTTCGTGCAAACATTGCTCCTTCAACCAGGCTTACTGCAATGGGACTAAAGGTGTGAGCATCCTGTGACTGCTACGGTATCTGTGGGCAGAATCCTCTTAATAAGTGGATGAAAACAATTTTCTTCTAATGAGAAAACCTAGAGAACAGCTGAAACCCCAGAGGTTTAAATCTCCATGGTCATCTTCTGATGTGTTTCTGCTGAAGACCGTAGTGGGAGCCAGGGCTACCTGTAAGGACACAGTGGTGCTACCTCTGATTAGACATTTGCATTTCTTCCAGTCCGGAAGCTTTCCTGTACCTTATTAGATTTATTAATGTGTGTTTCTAGTACTGCAGCTGTACTTTGATGATTTTAGGATGTCTGAGACTGGAAGGGAATGAGATGACATTTCTAGCATAATTTGCTCTGCATAAATACTCTTTTAATACTGAAGTCCATTATCTGTTTGTGCAGCTACTGGACCAAATCAGTTTATGCCAACAGGCATGTTCTGTTGATGGCTCAAGAATCTTTGCCAGTTGACACCAGCTAAGAATTTGGCTCCACAATTTGAGGGAGGGAGAGGCAAAGATAAAAGAAGTGTTACTGTAAGTGTCAGACTGTATTGTCAGTTCCATCAGACCAAGTCCAGAGTAAGTTCATCTAAAGCAAGGAATTTTTTTGAGGTTTTCTCTGGTGTAACAGAAAAGAGTTTGTCCCTGAGCATTTAGGTCTTTCAAAAAATATCAGTCAAGCAGAAAACACTTTTTAGCCAGTCTCTCAGATGATAATGAAACCCAGAGTAACCCACTGATATTCAAGATACCTCATTTAATGAATTTACACACACACATATGTTTATGTGTATATGCATATATCTATATCTATATCTATATCTATATCTATATCTATATATGTACACACACACACAGTGTCACTGGAAAAAAAAAACTAAGCAAAAGAAAAATCCTCAGGACAAGATACAGTACCCTTTAAGTACAGAGCTGTTTAAAATATCAATCTCCTTATTGTAATTTGATGTGTGAAATTCAGGCATGCATTTACAATTCAGATCCTGTTCCTTAGGGATTCCCATTTAGGGCCTGTTCGTATGATTTATTTAGTGCCTTTCTTCACTTACTTACGCTTGAGATCGTTAGGTATAATGCACATATATGCACAGGGATAAAATGTTTATCATCATTACTTCAATGAAGTCATTTGCCATCCTTGACACCCTCTAATGTCCCAAGTGCTTCAACCCACTGGCTCATTTGCCCAGCTCTGCTCTCTCTTCACTTTTTCATCTCAAATTCTCAATGTGTTCCCTTCATCAATCACAGATGTTTAGCGGGTAGCAGGAGGGAAGACAGCAGAATAATTATCCAAATATAACACAAGAAGGTCCCCTTTGTGATGCAGGAGGGACAGGGAGGGGGGAGGGGGAACAGAGGAAGCATGAGTGTGGATTTCATGCTTCTTTGAAAACATTAATGATGTCTAATGGAAGCCAAAGAACCCACTGGAAGCCAACGTGGTCTTAAATCTGTGTCCCGCATAGCTAAGCTGAGGAGGTGGTTCCCCCCGAGTGTCCTCTTTCTGCTGTGCCTCTCATTGCCCCAGGTTGCCAGCATTTCACCACCACCCATGTTTGCAGTCAGGAAAACCACTTGGAACGTACCCTTTTGGGTCTATTTTTCGAAAAACCGGGATCCAAATCACTGTGCACTGACTACATTCAGCTAATTGGCCCTTGCTTTCGATGACATCCATGGAGTGGGGATGAACAAATTGAAGATGAAAGGGTGGGCTGGGGTGGGGGCAGGGGGAAGTTCGCATGGCCTGGGGCACAGTGTCACACACAACTGGGGAGAGGCGAGGAGGGTGCAGGGTCCCCAGGTGGCTGCGTGCAAGGTGACTTTTTCACTTTCAAAGAAGATCGGTCTTTCACATTTCCCTGCCTCCCTGGTACAGACACCAGCTGCAACATGGTTTTTCTCTGTGACCTGAAAGCAGGAATACACAAAAAGCCCTGCAGAGTCTAATGCTGGGGAAGCAGGTCTTAGAGATGTTCATGCTCAGGAGAAATGGTTTTAGGGGTGCTTTGGAGAACAGTAGAATAGTGTGCTAGATCTGGGAAAAAGCAGTTCGGTGCATCATTAGGTCCCATGCTATATATACCAGTGTGGGTTGGCCTAGTTAGGACTCTAGAAAAATTAGATCAATCAAATGATAGCCCAGAGTTGGGACAAATTAAAATAGAAAATTCTCATGTAGACCATGAAATCAACACAGAATAAAAAGCAATCCTCTTGAAACAGAATCAAACAACGCAAAATGGAAATGAACAACCATTCATCTACTTACTTTTCCAAGTGAGTCCATGCAGGGCTTTGTTCATTTACTCAAGCATTAATGCTTGCCACACTCAAAAGTCAGAGTGAAAAATACCAGAAAGAAAACTACCTGCTACCTGACACTTCCAAACCCCTGCAAAAGCTTTGTTTTTCTTTCAGTGCACCCTTCTTCCTTTCCCTAAATATTAAGAACTTGGTTTGCTGTGCACCTTGTGGATGGGGCTGACATAATCAGGGAAACACATCACAGAGAGACTGAGTGTGGTCTCCATCAGAAACACCATAGCAGTGGTTGTCTCTGATTAAAAGAGGAAATTATGGCCTTGAATGCATCTACTACACCAGCTGATAGAGGCAGATGTCCTACCAGGGAATTCCCAAGCCATTTGTGTGTTCACAGTTTTAGGGAAAGACATGAAAGATGAAGTTCTGGTACTGGAATCATAGCTAAAATCTATACCTTTTCCAGAAAACTAAATGTTCTTGATTTGCTGTTTTTTAGGGAGAAGTGTAAGCCTATATATAACCTGGAATACCTTAATTTCTTCCAGTTTAAAGTATATAAACTAGAGGTCACATCAGGTCACTAATGGACCTCTCCGAGTCTTTTGAGAAAGCTCCAGTGGACTTCTCCAATCTTTTTTGAATCCATCTAGCATGTCAGTCTCCACAACATCTGATGGCAATGAGCTGCACAGTTTAATGAGACATTATATGAAAATAAAATAATGGACTTTTCTAGATATTTGACAGAGATTTGTCATTTTTGCCAATGGGAAAGTGAGAAGTCTGCACTTTTTCTTAGCCATTTTTCATGCCAAATTTTGGCCTGTCAAAACCAAAGCAGAAGAGCCACAATTCTAAGAATTACATGTTGGGACCTTCTTCTGCTTTTTAGAAACAGTCACTTCCAGTTTAACAAACATTCAGTACTCACTCATTTTTCCTGCTAAGTGGTTTTGTCTATTTTCTTCTCCTTTCTGAGCCTTCAGGAGAAGATTAGAAAGACTATGCTTGAAGATCATGAAAGAGATAGCTTATTGTGGCTGCTTTGACCCTTGCAGGTGAAACAGGGTTTGAACCACAACCTCAGGAAAATTAACCACTTTAACAAAAACCCAAGTGATGGTTTTGTTATTTTTTTTCCCTAATCTGAAATATAAAACCAGTGCACTGTAGCACTGAAATTAATTATAAAGTTATGGAGAAAAAAGCAGAAACTAAATTTCTCCAAAGGGAGAATGAATTGGCATTCCCTTCAGAGGAATGGATAGAAATGTTAAAAACATACAGAGTACTTATCTATGGTGTTTATTTTTTGTTAATACTTGTTAAAGCAATACTTGGAGTGATTGAAGCATTTATCTTTATGTCCACCATGTAGTTTGCTATCCTGTATGTCAGGACTAGTAAGTATGAAATAAACAGAGACATTTCATCAAGAACCACTCAGATTGCTACTTATGTCCTGGAAATAAAAGGAATTTACAATTTTTATTTTTTTATTTTTTTTTTTTTAAATCTGGTGCAAAATGTTCGTCCTATATTACTTTATTTTTAAACTGGGACTTACAGTCCATGGCACCTGATCTGTATCTTTTACTCTCCTGAATGCTTTTCCAAAAACAGGTAGAATGTGTCCAATGTACTGAAATCATACAAGACCATGACTCACATTTCTTCCATGTCAGACCCAGCTCTTCAGTGTGAAATGTGCTGTGTAAATAAGAGGTAGAGGAACAACAACAGCATTTACTTTTTCTGATTGATTGGCTTTGCTCTATCCTATTGGTGTAAAACTAATAGAATGGTCCTGAAAACAGAGGTATTACTTTTAATCATTGGCTTTAGCAACTCTGGCATTCATGTAGCTACCTAATTTGTGTAACCAGGAGCACCATTAGACACAGGCAAAACAAATCCTTGAGGACTTTGAGAGAACATCAGTAGTTTTCCCTTGCAATGCTGATTCCTGGGCAAAGCCAGAGCCCTGGCAATCCTACTGTCTTTGGCTCCAGCTGAGCCACGGGAGAGCTGGCAGAGCACAGAGAAATGCTGATGGAGTGCTAAGTCCATTTCATAGAAGGTGCTCCACAGCTTAAAAAACTTCGCAGTCCAAAGACAGGAAGTTAAATAGTCAGAAGCTCCAGACACAGCACGGCAATCCTGTTTTCCACACTCCTCATTTTCACTGTCTTAACATACATTTACAAAGAACCAGGACATTTTCTTTCCATAAATGTCCCTCCTCTATGGTCAGTAAAATCTGCTCTCTGTGAAACATGTTTTCCCCTTCCTTGGGATTCAGAAGTTACAGCATGACATGCCAAAAGAATAAATGCAGCCTTGCAGGGCTCCTGGCTGAATCAGGGTGTTAATGAGTAGGGAAACAGCAGTGAAGATGATGGCTAACCAATCAATAATGACTGAATTACAGTTTAAAAACTGGATGTGTTAGATAGTTATTAACAGTGTAATTATTCATAAATGTGCCTAATTATTCATAATTATTCAGAAACCTTATTACTTCCCTGATTGTCATAAGTGATCTCCGAGGCCAATTATTATTTGATTATGGCCACAGGACTCTATGTTGGTATTACTTCTTTTGTCCTAGAAAAGTACAGAGAAAGCTGGTGAAGTGAAATTTGTGGAGGACTATCTGCATTGAGTAGTCCTTTAAGAACAAGAAGCCTGTGATTTGAAAGCCTCTGTTGTCTTTCCTCTTAGCTCTTTCTTCATATTTCTTTGATTCCTTTATTACAGAAGCTGCTGCTGCTGCCTAATTAGGGTTTTCTTGTTGTAATTGCTGCATTTGATATCTTAATAGCGTTACAGTGAGTGTGAGGGAGGAAGGGGGAAAGGGGCAGCGGGACTATCAATGCACATGTTTGTGGAGCAACTGAAAGCTCCCCAGGCTGTATGACTGAGCCAGAAAGCCAAATCCCAGCCAGTTCAGGTATCTTGTAACTCAGGGGGGAGTCCTGTGAGATGCAGATACAGTAGTTGTTCACCCCTGACAATGAGAGTGGCAGTGTCCTTCCCTTTAAACAAACAGCTGGGCTTGGTTAGTCATTTCCACAAAAGCAGGTGAAAAAATTGTATTTTACATTTGCTTAATTCACTGATGCTTAACTCACAGGAATGTAAACTCAAATCTAACTGCAAGCTTGGTTAAGAGCTGAACCAGATGCAGTCAGGGTGACTGACTGCAATCAGACCTTAACATCAGAAAATCTGGGATTTTTGTCAGAAGACATTGCACTAATCAAACAGGAGCGTCAGCTTCTTTCCACTCTCTTTCCTCCCCTCAAAACATTAGAGCCATTATATTGTGGGGCAGCATTAGTCACGTTAAATTAGCATATAGATGAGTTCTGGGGGTAGGAAGGAGGGGGAGATAGGTTATGATAACCTGATGCTGTAATGCAGAAATCTTTTGGCTTATATACCAGGCCCCACAGTGCCCTGAGCTTGTTGCACGGGGGAAAATGCAGTTTCCCAACAGGGATGTCACCAGCTTCTATTGTATGATTTTACTGACAGTGTTTAATAAGAAAACACACACCCAAGCACTGAAGAATTATGAACCAAACTCCACAAAATCATCCAATTGTCTTAAAAATCGTGAGATTCAAACCTCCATATGCTTTTGTTTTCTTTCCTTCTGGCTCCTGAATCAGAAGGGCTGGAAATCTCTTTGCACTGACAGCCAAGGTTGTCCTTTTAATGACTTGAGGGGGTAGAAAAGAAAGCATTAGACACTGCAAATGCTGTCAGGACCATTAGTGGCTCACAATCACTACGGTGTGAAAAGAAGGACTGCCCAGCTGTGTGGTCATTTCAGCATCCCTCAATCCAGAGCATACATGTCATGGTAGGGGGTTCAGATGCAAGTACAACGGTTCCTTTAACTCTTCCCTGCCCTATTACCACAAGGTCTGTGACCAGATACTGCCATGCATGTATATTTGAGTGCTGTCCTCCCTTCAGTAGGCAAGGCCAGATTCTGATCCTGGTCACAGCTCTGTGCCCTTGGAGCTGTTTCACAGGTGGAAGTGGAATCTGGGAAATGAGATCACTGTCCTCTGATGGTATTCTCAGAGTTGAAAATATGGCAGAAGATAATCTAATGCTGAGAGAAGGCAGCAGCAGCTGAAACGTGTATATGTGAGGTTCTGGATTTCTTAAAATCCCCTGTAAAGTTTAACAGGGACGGTCCCTCTCTTCATCAATCTATATGATATAAAGAGATACTGGTAACCTCCTTCTTTTGCAACATTCTCTATGCTTTCTGTGATAGGGAATAAAAACATGCAACCAAAATACACATGCAGGATGCAATCACTTCTGAGTCCCACTTTTTGAAATTAGAACTCTTTGGTCTTTCTTGAGGGCTTCAATACATGGCAGCAGGTCTCAAATTGCACAAGTTGCTGTGCTCAACAGCAGCATGAAGGGAATATATTTGATTTTTCAAGGTATCTCTGTGTAGCAATAAGAGTTTTGTGAAATGTGTGTTTACAGTCTGTGTTCTTGTGAAAAGTACAGAGGAACAGAAGGTTTCTGTATTCTTTAGAATATATAACAAAAAAAAAAAAATTACTGCCAGGCAAAGAGTCAAGACCACCCCCTCCTTCAGAATTCTTTATTTCACCATGAAAGTGGAATTTCTTTAGTCACATTTGCAAACCTTTGGTCTTTTCTCATCACAATTGTGATAACCATTCAATTTCTCCATGTCCTGTGAGAAAACCAGTGCTCAGGTTGCACAGTGGGATATTTCTAGGACATTGCAACACAGTTTGATACAACAGGACAGAACTCTTTGAAAACTCTTTGACAAGGTCTGGCAGAATAGAAGTTAGGACTCTTATTTTGCCACAGTTCAATCCAAATCAGACTCTATCATATTATAGGATCCAAGCCTCAGTGAGTCAGATTGGGGTGTAACTTCAGATTTTGCAAATAGGATGGTGTATCTAGTAAATGTTTAATATGGACATAAGTTGATCTCTTCTCCTGTTCACCTAATAAGACCTACTCCAGGTCTCTTTGGAACAACAGCTCAGTCTAGGCCCAGAAATGCAAAGTTGAACTAGCTGCTGATATCACTAGGCATACCTGATCAGAGACTAAAAATCAAGTTCACATACATAAACAGTCTCGTTGAACTTTTTTGATTACCGAGTACATGTAATTTATTTCTTATCAATCCAGAAAAGAGGAGGAATATGTAAAAAACAATTCACATTTAATAATACAGCACAATTCCTAAAGCAGGGCAGAATATGTTACATATACCTTTTAAGTACAGCTGCAGCTTTCTGACTCACAGCACAAGCTACTATGCCATCTTCTGCCTCCCTGACTTTCAGTGAAATACATTTCACTCTATGCTGAGGGATAAGACTTGATTGTTCTTAACTCACAGAGAATGACAGCCCAATTTTTCTAAGCCCCAGTGCCTGAAAATTTAAGAAGGTGCTCCTTTCCATGAGTCTGAAAACCCAAGGCTGCTATTCCGCAAAGCACAACAAACAGCCACGATGTATCCTATTAGGCAAAGTTAAGCAAAGACCTAAGTAAACCCTCACAAACTACAACTCTAAAAAAATCAAACCCAAAACCACAATAAAAAACCCCACAAGAGACAATGGTTGCAAGTGTGTATTATTTGTTCCCCCTCCCTTTGTGGTTTCAAAGGGTGAAAATGGAAGAATGTGACTGCAGAGCATAATGGGTCAACACTGCGGCTCTGATCGCTGGAGCATACACTCTAAATTTCACGCTACATTAGGTAGATTTTTAAACCTAATCTGCTGCTACGACTGTTTTATTGGTAATTCTATGAAGGTACAGATTGCTTGACAACAAGGGGGACACAAGAGAGGTCCTTGGTAATCCACAACTTTGTGACACCTCAATGACCCAGCAGTCCAGCACATTCAGCGCACCTTGGCTCAAGGGGGTACGCCATAACAAGCCTCCTTTCAGGTCTCATTCCCCTCTGCTGTGACAGTGAAGGCCACTTATTTAACCAATTACATTTTTCCCTTGGTGTCTGCATAGCTTGGATGTATTGATCTAGGAAGAGTGTATTCTGAACTGAAAGGTTAACAAATTGGCATAGTTTTAAAACCAGCTCCTGTGTTCAGCCAAATCCTGTTTGAAGGACGAAGAAGGTTTTGCCTAACTCTGCCACAGAGCTCTAAAAAATGCTGTGCAATGGTACTGCTCACATTTTTTTTTTTGTTTTGTTTTTCCTATTTAAATTTCTTCAGTTTAAAAAAACCCCTTGGCCAGTGATGTAATTGCTGAGCTAGAGAGCTATGCTTACTTTTTCTATATTCCACTAAACACAGTGCAGGAACTGAAACTGCAGCACAGTGACACCACACACTGAACGAGATCGGTTCTTTGATTAACTCTTCCTGTATCCTGAGATGCACATCCCCACTGCCACCCTCGAGGTGGTACCACTGCTTGTTTGACACGGCCATGAAGGGCTTCAAGGAGCTAAACCAGCCAAAACCTCTTTGCTTTGGTTTTGTATGGCTGATTTTTGATTGGTTTAGCTCCTTGGATTGGCTTGTTGTGGGATCTGTGCCAGGATCAGTATGACAGGGAATGCAGGAACGTGTGGCTGTGAAGAGAAAGAGGCCCATATCCGTCTCTGCTGGCAACAGTAATCTCACAGATTGGCTCAATCCGTCTTGGAGCTCCAGCTTTGGTTCCCCATGAGCCTGACCTCCTGCACCCTCATGACTAGGGTGCTCCCCTCAGGGCTATGCATGAGACACCCCAGGGATGAGATGGGACTCTACCCACGGCTTTAGATGAACCCGCTGCCTTAAGAGCTACTATTGCAAAAGGAGCAGAGAACTGGGATGGTGCATCTTGTTAACGCGCTTGTTTTGGTGTGAAGCAAATCATTGTCTTGATCTTGTCACAGCCCTTGGGGTCACAGCCCTTTGCAGATCCAGAAGAGCCTTCACCATGAGCTGTGTGGCTCTGTCATGACTGATGCACTGATGGTGTTGCCAGGAGACAGACCTGTTGGTGGTGAGAGAGCTTTACTGTTGGGAACTACAGCACTGGAGATTCTGGGTGTTACAAGAGCCAGCTGGGAGTTCGGCAGGTGGCTTCAGGCTCAAATGTGATATTAGGCATCTAAAGTGAGAAAATGACAGTACTTATGACTATCTTCACAACCAAACCAAGACTCAAACCTACCCACAGCATTTAATTTATCTTCTTTGAGAAGTTAGGTGGTGATCCTTTCTAATAGAACTGGAGGGGGCTGGATTGAACCCTTGTTTGGTAGACCTTCCATGCAATTCTTAACACATTTTGCCAACCTTCTCTTTCTGTTCTATGCTTATTGTAACTGCAACTGTCCTATAATAGCATAATTCTTATGGACAAACTGATTTACAGTGCTCTTACTTTCTCTTTTTTATTGTAATAATTGTTTTACAGATGTATTACAAATAATCAGGGTCCAGTACATTACAAACAATGGCACAAAGGCCCAGATTGAATAGTCAGGTTGTAATTCAGTCTTCAGGCTGAGAGGTTTGCTACCGTACCCAAACCCTTAAGCTATATTCTTCAGTGTGGGACATTAGCAGGATCCCTCGATTGAATTACAGCATTGTATTCCATCTGGGACTCGGTATTGTAGTGTACTTAACATTGTACTACATAGGGAGGCATGAGAGTAATGGAATTTTACAGTAATAAGATTTTTTTTTTTATTAAATGAGAAGTAGGCATATAAGATACCCAACTATGTAGCATTAGTGGAGTTAGAAATAAAGATCCTGTAAAACATAGCTGAAAAAGAAGCTTTTGCTTTATGTTATAAATGTTTTAGTGTGCTGTTCATATACAATAAACCTCTTAGAGCACTGAGACTTTTCTCAAAATGCAGGACTTGCTATAAAGTTTTAGATGGATTTTTACTGCAATAATTACAACATATTTGTAACTGATTTTTGAAAGGAAGTGTGTTATTTCCCCTCAGTTCAGTAAAGTATTTTGGCATATGCTTCAATTCATCCTTATAAGCACTAAGCTCCTGTACATGTGCATGTTTCAAATACTTTACATCAGATATAAAGTAGNTATACATACTATATAAAAATATACAATCTATATGAAAACATATAAAATATATGGTATATATACTTTATATTAGACACTTTCAAGATTTTTCTGAAATTAGTGCTGAAAATTATTTTTTAGTTTTCATTCTGCTTAACAAGTCTATCTACCAGAGAGAGGATTGTGGTACAGCATTGACAAGCAAGTAAAATAAGTGCTAACATCAGTTCAAAACCTGATGCTTCTCTGTACTGATTTGAGTAATACCATATCAAGCAGTTAATAAGAAACAGACTAGAAAAGCTCAGATTTTTAAAGGAAGACAAGAAGATATAAAAAACAGGCAGACACAACAGCAATAACGCCCTATCATATATTTTTCTTTTGAATTAATATTTCATGATCAGTTAACCAGCAATCTGTTATCTTCCCAATAAAGGTATTATAACCAATAAAAATATTTATTGCCACATTTTATGTTTTAATCAAGGACAAACCCCTCAACATATTATTTTTTAGCTCCTTGACACAGACAATGACTAAGTAAAAAAATTAGCTTTTTAGGTTAAAAAGAAAATGCTATGCACTGATTAGTTAATTAACACAGCATCCTTTAGAAGTGCAATAAATCTGGGGAATCAGGAAGAAATAGAGATAAGAATCTGAGAGATATAGTGTACAACTCAAGTTCTGATTTCACTGAGCTAATATCAGTTTTGTCGTTGGCTTCAGGAGCCAGAGTTTTTCCCTCAGTCCTCATGGCAGAGACAGAGAATGTTACAGGATCTCAGAAATCCCTGGGGATTTGGGGTTTCCAGCAACACAAACTTGGAGAAATTGCAAGTGCAAGCAATGTGGGCTATACTGGTCAAAATAAAATCTTAATGAGCCCTTAATGAGCAGTGAGACAAATTTCCAGTCACTGGTGGGTGTTAAGTGGGCAAAATTAAGTAAGCAGATCACTTGGTCAGTTCAGACTTAAGCCTGGATCCTGCTCTGAGCTAAAATAGGCAATGAGTTTCAAGTGGCCCTTATTTAATTTCCCCCCTTCGTTGTTGCCAACTTCCTGGTTATTGTTCATCAAACCAGTTTTTACCATTTTCTCAAAACCAAAAAAAAATTAACCTTGAGGCACAGGCAAAGTGTTTTTATTGTACTACTACTACTACTGCTGCTGCTGCTGCTGCTGCTGCTACTGCTACTACTGCTGTTGTTGCTGTTAATCATTAAATGAATATGTATTTCTAAAAACAATAAATCCACTTTGACTAATGTTTTGGCAAAAGTATTTAGGAAAACTTGGCCCCTGTTTCAGAGAAATACACTGGGCAGGGTTACTGATCTTCCAGGAAGAGCTTAGACATTGCTCTCAGTCTAGAGCTCTTCATAGGAGTAATATCTTAAATACAGGCTAAAGAATAAGACAAAGGTAAATATTAGGTTAAAAAGGAAAATATGAGGGACATGATATTGGACACTTTCTGTTTTCCTGAGGGAGATTAACAAGAAAGAGCTTGCAAATCTTGCCTTCCAAAAATGTTAATGCTTCCTTCTTCCACTTTATTCCCTAGATAGTCACCCTGTTTCACAGCCAAGTTCAAGTAGAAAGATTTTTTCCCACTTCTAGCTTGAATAAGACAGAGTTGATAATTTTGGCTGGTACAGACAGGTGTCTGTACATTTTATTTGCTACTACCAACTTAGAGTCTTTGATCAGACCGTATTTTCTTAAAACAAATAAACAAACAAAAAACGCCTCAAGTTTGGTCATATCAAAAATTCTCAACAAATCCCCAGACTTCCTGCACATGATACAGAGGGAAAAGGACAAGGTGGATTTTACCCCAAATCTTTCTTACATAGGTCTGTATTTACAATATGTAAGTTTAGTGCCTTAAGATTTGTTATCAAAGGGTAATCTGTCCTGTTGTTTCAGAGGTTTGTTCCTTTCCCACATTAAAGGTTTTAAATGTTACAGATTAGTATCTCACTTAATAGATTCTAGAGTTAAAATAACAATGATAAATATGAATGATTAGTTAGGACCAACCCAAAGTCAGATTAAACTTGTACTGATGAGGAAGTGGAAGACTTTTCTTCCTTTTTTGGTCACACTTCATGTTATTCTTCCAGATATAAGAAGCTTTGAAAGGGTTAATAAATTATTTGCAGCTGTTTTAATAAATGGACTACACCAGCCCAACAGCACATAACCAACCACAACTGCTGATATGCATCTATTGCATACACTGATCATATCTGAAATGAGCTTATAACAGCCATTAATTATTTATTAACCTTTATAAACCGCTTAAGAGTGGAATGCTAATATCAGGTGCAATCTTGTGGGAACCAGGGATAATTTTTCCCAGCAGATAAATGGTATTTTCAGGCTGATGATGTGACAACCCTGTATGTCATGAACAAAACTATAGAGAGAATGCATGTATTTTTGTATATTCCAGAGTAAAACTTCCCAGTTTATTGCATGCCTTAGTTATACCTTCATTTAAAGATATGGCTCCGGGAGTGTAGCCATTTTGTACTTAGATGTGCTGCAATAGAATTCTAAATTTTATTCATAGAAGTCCTTTTATAAAAACAATACTTCTTTTCCAACATGTTACCATGTTTCTAGGAGTCTGAATATTCAATACAAACCTTTCTTTTCTCTGAAAAAGCTGTCATTGACAAAGGCTGTCCTCTCTTTTAATTTCTTGATCTGGGGAAATTTGTATTGCTTTGCTCTGTCATCTGCAGTACAGAGGTATTAGCAGATATCACCAGTTGTGAGAAAGTAGCAAAATGAACCAGAAGGAAACTGAATTTCACTAATTTCCTCATAAGGATACATCCTAGTATATCATAGTTGCAGTAGCAGGGTTGAAAGTCAAAAAGAGTTTTTCCAACATCTCTACCTCTCACTCTCACTCTCACTCTCACTCTCACTCTCACTCTCACTCTCACTCTCCTCTCCTCTCCTCTCCCTCTCCTCTCCCTCTCCCTCTCCTCCTTTCTCTGAAACTGTTTAGCAAGAATGAAAATGCAACTACAGATTCATCCATTGCAAGCACAATGAATTTAATGAGTTTGTTCACTGTTCTCATGTGATCTGTGATCTGTTTTCTAGTTTTAATTGCTTGATTAATGAGAAACAAACAAAATAATTACAGTACTGGGCTTGCATAACAATCAATGTCCATCTTTAAAACTTTTATTCTCCACNCTCCTCTCCTCTCCTCTCCTCTCTTCTCCCTTTAAAAATATTTTAAAAACAAAAGGCAGCTCTGCTTATATTAATTTTTATTTTACTAACCTTCCCTTCCCAGTGGGAAAGCGTAAGCCACGGGGTTTTAAACACACGACTCCTTGTCTACTGCAGTTCCCTTTTAAACTGAATTTCCAGGAACAAAGACAGAAAACTGAAATGCTTCTGAAAATCCTTCTGCAAATTGCCTAAGAAATGCAGGAAATCAACTTTTTCTTCTTTATTTCAAATTATTAAATCACAGGCTGCTGTCATCAATGCTAGTGATGGCAATAGGATCACGCTCAGCTCTGCCTACCACACTGCTGATCTCAAGAGCTACACTTTTGTGATTAGGCCCCTAGTTCATCTCAGAAGGAACAGCTAATTGTTATGGCGCCATCCATAATTGGCTTTTAAATAGTACCTACAGTGAAATTAGTTCTAGCTGAAATTCATTCTGGTGTAGAAAGCACGTGTGTGATACACACAATACTTACTTTTGCATTCAAACCTGGTGCGAGCTATCTGTGAGGGACTGACAGCATCCTTGTTATCATCTAAAGGACAGTCCTCAGCAGTCAATCAAAAACCCAAGGTTGAAAGAAGCTGACATAATGCCCATCAAAGTCTTCTCATTAAAACTGATTTCAGATTGTAAGTTGACTCTCCTTGACCAGAATGACTCTGTGGATGTTCATGTAGTGTATAAAGCATTGCTCAGACAGTTGGTAGCCCCAGCAGCAAATTGTGCAACATTCTCTGTGTCCAGAGGGTCAGATGGATTCTGGGATGTTCCTTACATGTCCTCTGAGGCCAAAGTGTCTGGTCTTCAGTTGTTTCTGTTTTATTAATGAGGGTGATATTTAAGTGCCTCTGAGATATCATTGGTAAGGATGACTTCTACAATAGCCGACTGCCCCTCCGATTATAAATTCTTACTGCTACAACCTCTCCCGTTACATGTATTTTTGTTCTTTCTTTCTCTTTTCCTGATGTCATTCTCACCTCTTTCAAAAACGATCCTCCACCCTTGAGGTCAGTATGAATTGCCAGTAGAGCTTTCTGACAACTGTACTACACAGCAGTGCACAATATTATTGTTTTAACATATCGTATTTACTCCCACGTTTTAGTACTATCAATCTGTCAACCCTTTCTGGTTATGCAATTTTTGGCATTATGTTGGTTTTAATTGTTTCTTCTTTTCTTATTTTGCAGAATTGTTTTTATTTTCATGATGTTGAATCAATTATTATTTTGAAAAACAAAGCAGCTTTTTTGTTGTTGTTGAGGGAGGAGACAACAACAGCAGAACCACATTAATCCTACAATGTACAGGATGGACCTAAAGCTCCTAAACATCAGTTTAGAAAGTTTCCTTTGCTGTTTGCATTACAATGTTGTATTTATAAAGCTGTAGTTCACCCCTTGAAGTGTTTTTCAATCTCAAAAACAGGGAATTTGCTCAAATTAGGCAACTTTTGTGCCACCTAGTGGCCCCTCCTCTCTCAGAAACGCATCTGGCATGCCCTTGTCTAAAACTCTCTATGCCTCGGGTCTTTAAGTATGTAGAAAACCTTCAGCTGCAGTAAATTGTGAACTAAGGAGTCAAACCCACACACTTTAACTATGAAGATTATTTTTTGATATATTTTCTTGCGGTTTTTATTTGGCTGTTTACCCCTTATCACTGCAGGTACTTATCCATGCTATGCAGAGAGAATGATCACAAATGTGTATGTTTTCATTGTTGGAGCTTATTTCTGAGATGAGATCTTGCCATTTCCAGTCACTTTACACTTAGGCATTTTGATATTCTCAACAGATGAGTCCTCAGTTCACCCCAATTCTTGGAGTTGTTGAAAATGGAACAAATTGCCACCGCTTTGTCACTCAGCACAGCTAGGTCAGTAAATAGCAGGAAAGGTGATGAACTTTTTCAAATAATTACACTGTTAGCTGTACTAGCTGCAGTTTTTTGACCCCAGTTGCTTGAAGTCGGTCACCTCCATCTATATTTGGGCACTAAAACAGCAGTAGAGTGAACAAGTTCCCAGAGGCTGCAAAGACAGGCAGACCCCATTGGCTTCAGGAGGAATTTGAGATGCTGACAATTCCAGCCCATCTCACATCTGATCTCAAGATAACTGTGCTCCTGAGAACGGGTTGTATCCCTGTGGTTCCACTGATGCACCTCAGATACTAAAACCCAGTACTCAGCCTAGCCAGGCTGGCTCCTGTTCCAGCCAATTCTTTAGGTGAGGGATGTTAAATGTAAGCCTAAGGCTAAGTGCAGAGTGCTTGCCTAGGCAGCAATGGGCTCTGAACAGGGGCTGCCAAGCAGCGAGAAAATCTGCCTTGAGCTGTGCTTGAAAGGTTGTGCACTTCAGTTACATCATCCCATGGTGACACTGAGTTCCACAGACCCACTGAGGACCAGCACATGTCAGAGATCTGCTGCTGGGCAGGGGCAGTCTGACACATGCCTGTTTCCATCACTAGCAGTCTGTGTTGCAGTGCCATTTAGATACCACTCAAGAATTCAGAAACACTGATTTAGGCAGCAAGAACCAAGTCATGGATTCTTTCTGTAGCTGTCCTGGCATTCACCTGAGAGAGTCCAACGAGTGGGACTGCAATGTTTATTTGAATTAGAAGATCTAACCCCTTCTTCTCCAGAGCTCCACTGTACCCTGGGATACTCTATTTGAAAAAAGGACTTAATTATGATGATATTCATTTACAAAGACCACTGATTTGAGAAATGGCCCAAATAATAAGTGCTGTCAGAATAATTACAAGACTATGAGGCTAGCAGTAGCAATGTTTGCTCTGCTAATTGTACTTAATTTAGTGTGAAGTTTTTCAGTGGCTCCTGTAGCTTTGAGTGCACTGAGTTGTGCTGCTGCTCTATACACCAGGGGGAGAAGATTATCAGCGAGGTAGCCCAGTGAGAGCCATTACTGAAATGATGCCAAGTGGCAGACTCTTCACTGCTTTTGTTACACAGCCAATAGTGTGGGCAGTTGTGCTGCCTCAGGCTGGCACATGGAGCGGGAACTCTGCCTGGAGCTCTTGGGAACAAGGCAGCTACTCACAAGGTGCAGTGGGGAAGCCAGCGAGCTCCAAAGTGCAAGTGTGAAGACTTTATTGTATTTACCTCATTGCTTAAAGCCTTAAACTGGCCTTTCTGGTGATGGAAATTCATGGATGTATTTGCCAGGGTCAGAACTGGGTGTCTGTTTGCAATGGATGCAGACAGACAACAATGCTGGGGCAGTTACATTCAGGTCACTGTGAGGCTGTGAATACATTCCCCATTTGTAACTGGGTGATATGTTTACCTATCACATGAGAAATTCTTTCAGGGGAGTTCATGAGAGTTCTTCAAAAGGGAAGACTCCCATCTCTAGGGAAAGCAAAAATAAATATTTGGGAAAGAAAAAAACATTAAGAAGAAGGATAAAAGAAAATTTAGAAAGAAAAAATGGGGGCAACACAACCACAACCTCAGATGCCAATGACTGATTTTCAGGCTGCTTGTCAAGGAACAAATTAATGGAATAATTTTCTATCTCTTCATGTGCAGGTGTGTATAGCTCTCCCTCCTTGCTAAATTTTGAGTCTATTGACCAATATCAGCAGAATTTCATGTGACTGAAGAGATCTCTGAGAGATTAAGTAACTTTTATGAGAGTAGGTTGCAGGAGAAAGATCCTGCTGATATTCCAGTCTAGACAAAAGGCTTAAATGAGAGGCTACAAATTCTCAGACAGCAAAAATTAAAAGATACAATTCTGTAAAGAGTCAATTGTAATGCTCATGGACTTATAAAAAAAAAAACCAAAAAACTTGTGAACTATTGTTTTATCTTTTAAAAGCAGGGTAGAACCATGGTGAGTATGGCTGGACTCATTTCCCTGAAATCGCTATTTTAATTTAGATCTATAATGCTGACAGTGGCTGAATTATGTTTACTTCCCTGCTCCTCCTCCAGGTAGAAGAATGGACCAAGCTATCCAGGAGGTCAGCAATGTTAAAAGCTTTTAGTGGATGGACTCATGACCATCAAGCTGGTCTGACATCTGAGTGTGGGCTGGACAAAATCCAGTGTTGTGACATGTGCCAATTTGAAGGCAGTTGTTAAAGAAGCTCCTCTCAAATTGCAAGGTAGATGACAGGGGCTATTTCAGTGGTTAAATCCTCTCCTTTTTGTCTCTTCTGCCTGTTACCCCTTTTGCATTAGTGAGGCTGACAAGACCCATAATAAGATCACCTGCCTGTTGTTTTTTCTCTTCCTCCCCCCACTAGATAGAGATCAGTGCAGGCAAGGGGAAGAAAGAGGATTGATTTAGATGGACCTAAAAAAAGTGTTCTCATCTGAAACCAGGTGTTCTTAATGCCTGCCATAAGATTTATTGCAGTCTGCATCAATCAGCCCACACTGAGCATTCCTGAGTAATTGGGATTCAGTATCCTACCATCTGATGGGCACTGACCTCTCCTTGCAGTCTCTCTTAAGTGTCTGAGCCTCTTTATTCCATCTTCCATCCCCCAACCTACCTCTTCTGTCATATCCCAGCAGATACTTTATGACATGTTGCCATGCCAGGAAGCCGGCATAAACAATATTACTCTGCACCCAGCCTGGGGCTACTCTGAGGAATGGTCAAGTATGTGAAGTTTAAGCTAAATAATATGATCTTAATGAGATCATGTGGGCTACAGATCAAAAGCATAACCAAAAGGTAAAAAGTTCAATCAGCTTTTTCTGTGAGCAGTAAGAATGACCACAGCAACTTTCCACTGAGCCCTTTTTGCAAGATTACCAGAGAAAAAGTCACTCAAAGGGATTGGGCAGAAGAAAATATGTCTCTTAAGCAGTTTTGACATCAAATTAATGCAGGGAAAGTGTTACCTGCTGCTATATAAAACGAACCTGTGCAGGTGCTGACTATCCTTGTGACTAAACTGGGAGTCCAACATTTCTTTACTCACTGTGGTTTACATCAGAAAACTTACTTTTGTTTCAAATCTCTTTTTGGCAATTTTGGGCACTGGTTGATTTTGTTAAGCTGCTGTTTCAAATGAAATTAAGACCACCCTGTGTGTTAAAAATTATTGGTTTTGGCTTGTGACAATAATAGCATAAATCAGTTCAGCTGGTCTTCTTGGATAGTCCTACTGATCATTGGTTCTCCTTGATGATCTTTTCAGGAATTTATTTTCTAGTCCTGCAGGTCTAAGAACATTCCAGTAGATATCAGTTATTCCTTGTGTTCTGGAAATCAAGAAGAGGGAGAATGGCTTGAAGCTCTCCAACTTCAGCTCGCCAGTTTTCCAAATTATATAGAAAATCCAGAACTGGTCATGAAGAATCTTGTCTCTTCCTGAGAGACTTGGAAACAAACAGGGTTTTCTCAGAGATGTGAAGCAGTTAGCTTTGGTATTGCTATATTTTGGTTCTTTTGGTTTATGTTCCTCATAAAGTTGTCATTTTGTTGAGCTAAACAAGTGTATTGCTAAAATGTCAGAACTTAAAAAGTCAGTACTTGGCATGGTGTGGGAAAGCACTAGATTTTTTTGCTCTATAACAAATAACTTTCATTTAACCAGAGAGCAAATGCTTGAGAAAATTAGGTTTGTACAACAGAGTTTGCATAATATTTTCTTTTTTTTTTTTTTTTACTCTTTGCTTTTTAACTTGCAGAGGAAAGATGCACTGCTCTTTTGTACCTTAGAAGTTCAGTACTCATTAAATACCCAAGTTCCTCTAAAATGTTCCTATCAATAGTGACTATTCTTTTAAGTTTCACAGTTTGACTTCAGTGGCCTGGGTTGGGGCAGCCACATTCCAGGCTGTGCCTGATCAAACACTATCCTCATATGCACGCATGTGTGCCGAAGTCAAAGGACCCTAAAATTTGTAAGCTATTTTCCTTGTTGTTCCCACCTTGCCTTTTCACAAAACAGAAAATCAGAGAATAATAGTGAATGAAATGACAGAAGCTGCATCATCAAATTCCACAGTTAAAGGCTTCACCATTAGGCATTAGTCAATCTTAGCTTGTATATTCAGTAATTTTTCAGTTGTTTGATTGCATATTTTCAAATACTGATGTAGCCTGATGGCAGATATGTTACTGCTACAAATTTACAAACGTGTTTGTGGAATCCCCTAATGCTCTGCATTACACTGGATATGCCCATGCAAGCCATTTCTACAACAGTCCTGAGAAATTGAACCTGTAAAAAAATGAAAGCATGAAAAAGATGAAAAAATATTGGCTTAAATAAATATTTATAATTAATTCTGAAATTTACTTCTTCTAAGAAACAGCTGTTTCAGATTCCTGGAAGAATTAACTCAAGGACTGATTTAAGAGAAATAGGCTCTTTTAAATGGTTTCTGTGAGACTTTTTGCAACAGGTGACATGCAGTAGACATGATGGAATTCCCTTCTGAATGGGGGAAAACAAGATGTACCTTTCCCTCTTTATAAAATTGTGTGAATTTCTAACATGTTATTAGTAACAATACTCTGCTGTTACATGTCAGCACCCAGACTGGGAAAATATTTTGTTGGAGGACTAAAGGAGGATTAAAATGTGGCACGTCTCTGAGAGATCACCTCAAAACTACTTTTTTGAAGAGACAAAATTGGTTTAAATCAGTAGGAAAAGGGAAGGACACTCTCCTGTGATACTCCCTGACTTTTCAGGCTTTTACCATCATGGTAAACGAACATCTGCAGAGCCAAATAACCTGCAGAACTTTATAGACGTTTACCACTGAGACCAAAAAGTGAGCATACCACCCTGGAAGTTGCTGGAACTGGAATGTGGGCTTAGCATAGGTCATGGTATCATTGATGACAATTTAAAGGTATAATCACCCATGTTTTGACATATTTATGCTATAGATTTCCACTGGTCTTTCTCTGTCCAAGCCAGAAATGCACTTGGGCTTTGTATTAAGTCCCATTTTGCTGAGTGGAGTACACCTTTACCTGCACTGGTAAAGGAGTAATTCTGCTAGGAAGCTCTATGCAGGACACCTGGATGAAAGAAGCAGCAAGAAGGCTTTGTCTGTTGTATAACTAAATTTGCACTGATAATTCTACCCACCTTGCTGTGTCACTTCTGTGCTGTTACTTTCACAGAACTGTTATGTGTAGGCCAGTTGTCACAGAATCAGAGAATATGATGAGCTGGAAGGGACCCACAATGATCATCAAGTCCAACTCCTGGCCCTGCACAGGACCATCCCCAAGGATCACACCATGTGCCTGAGAGTGCTGTCCAAGCACTGCTTGAACTTTGCCAGGCTTGGTGCCATGACCAGTTCCTTGGGGAACCTGTTCCAGTTCCAACCACCCTCTGGGTGAAGAACCTCTTTCAACTTAAACCTCCCCTGAGACAACTATCAGGCCATTCCCTGTCCTGAAGTCCCCACAGAGTAGAGATCAGTGCCTGCCCCTCCTGGTCCCCTCACAAGGAAGTTGTAACTGCAGTGAGGTCTCCCCTCAGTCTCCTCTTCTCCAGCTGAACAGACCAAGTGCCCTCAGCCTCTCCTCACACATTTCCCCTCCAGGCCCTTCACCATCCTCATTGCCCTCCTTTGGACACTCTCTAACAGCTGAATATCTTTCTTATATTGTGGTGGCCAAAATTGCCCATAATATTCAAAGTGAGACCAACCCAATGGGATGTGATCCTTTCCCTCTACTCAGTCCTGACTTCACACATTTGGACTCTTGGGTGCAATTTGGAAACATTGGAGCAAGTCCAGCATAGCAGCAGGATGAGTAAGGGATTAGGGGATTGTACAAGGAAAGGCTGGGAGAGTTGGGACTATTCAGCCTCAAGAAGAGAAGATGCAAAGGAATGTTATCCAAGGAGATTGGACTAACTGATCTCCAGAGGCCCCTTCCAATCTTAATGATTCTATGATTCTGTGAAAAGCTTCAATACAAGTAATTCTGGTTCCATGCAGCAAAAGTGAGAAAAGGTTAACACACTCTAGGGAAGGTCTAGACAACTATTTAAAGAAAAACAGTAAATGAAGAAAATTCAAACCCCCTCCTTATTGTGCCCCATATTTAACATTAAATTTAACTGTAACTGATTTTTTTTTAAGAGGAAAGTACTGGCTTTTATTTTACATTAAATACTTTGTTCACCGACAACTATTTTACATTAACAGTGATAAACCAGAAGCCTCACAGCTCAAATTTAAGCTAGGAAAGGATTAGTGTTAAGACACAGTGGGATCCATGTGGCCATTTGTTATTTTTGATGATGATGATTTGGGCATAAAACACAGATTTCATGACTCCAGCAATAATATTCCTCTCCAGGAGAAACCTGCAGAGAACATTTGGCTACTCTCATGTACAAAGATTTTGCTTTCTGGCAGACAAGCACTCTTGTTCCATGGCCTTTATTAAAGTTTAAAAGAAGTGTTGACTTTTTCCTATATTTCATGCTGAGGAGGGAAGAAACAAACTTCTCTCTGAGCTGACCTTTAGGAGATGTTGTGTTGCCTCAAGCCCTGTCATTAAACGTAGCAGTAAGCACTAATGTTTATGATAAAATGTTAAAAAAGGATTGAGACAATAGAAACCCTTCTTTAACTTTCCTGTTGCACCCTGCTGTCCTAAAAATATATGTATGCTACCCAGGGTCACTTAGTATTTTGTATGTATGCATATATTTTATGCACATAGAAGAATGATATGAATTATTTGTAAACATCTATGGATGTTCTAAAAATCAAAAGCATTTTCTCAGGACTGGTACCAAGGAGGAACATGTGCCTGTGGTTTCAGTACTATTCAGCTGTTTCCTTGTACCATTAAAACTTTAGACCCTGTTTTCCCTTTTGCCCTCTATGCATTATGATCAACAGCACAGGACAAGAAAACAATAGAAAACGAAATATTTTCTTCTGCCACATATGCTTTCTGCTGCCTTCATAAAATCACATCTTCTGATTTTTCTTAACTGTTTTTTTTTTTGTTTGTTTGTTTTTTGGTGTGTGTGTTTGTTTTTGGAGGGGTTTTTTTTTGTTTGTTTGTTTGGGGTTTTTTTGTATGTTATTTTTTTCTTTTTCTTTTTGGTGGGGTTTTTTTTGGTGCCTTTAAAGCCTGAAAGCAGTGACCCTGTTGCTAAGCAACTGAGATGCTTAGGCCTCAGCCCTGGTGGTTGAGAGGAAAAAAGGTCAATTAATGTGGCAGGCCTGTCCTTATCAATATGCTACTGTGGCACCAACTTTTATTTCTTTACAGTAATATATCATAATAAGTTTTGTAGGTCTTTATACTGTGGTTCTCCTTTTGAATAAAAGCATAACTAAGACTTGAGGGTATGTCTGATATAACAGAAAATGTAACCATAAAAAAAGAAACCCAGAATAGAAATCATCTGACTGCTGACTATCCTGCTGTGCTGCCTGAGGCAGTTACACATTTCCATTGAGTTATTTTATGATCAGGCCAGTATGTTATTGAAATATTATCTCTTTAGCCTTTCTCATTCTGATAAGAAATGACAGGCTCTCAGAACAGTAATACACATGAAGAACAAAATATGGAGCTGTGGAGAAAATTCAGTTGGGGCAAGGAACAGCAGCTCAAGTATATTCCTATTAAAACTTCCTCACCAATCTTATGTTGGATTTTAAATAACTGACTTTTTTTTTATTATTCCAAAGTGAGCATCAGAAACCTTTACAACCAGCACTATTACTACTACTGCTGCTACTACTACTACTACTACAAAATTTGGTCAAATAATTCAGCAGTATGAAGTACTTGCTATATGGAAAGTCTTTCTTGTTAGGAAATGTTGTTTTAAATGGCAGTCAACTGCCATTACTGTATTTTTAAAACATTTAGAGATGTAACCTAAGTTTTCCTTACTTTTTGACAGTCTCGTCTGCCCAAATGCTGCACTATCAAGAGTGATGCTCAGTGCAGTGATGGACTGGGAGTGCCATTTCTTGTCCGCTCTTTGCCCTTCCTTCAAGTTTATCCTGTTGTGTATGGCAGGAAAAAACATTCTGAGCAAGGTCCAGGTGCCTAATTCTTTATTAATTCCAGCACTAATCTAGGATTGCATCTAGTTAATGATGGTGGTTTCCATGAGTGATTCTTATGGGTGAGATAGCAGGGAAGAGGCTTGGTGAGGACCTTTCTAATGCCTACCAGAAACTGTTAAACTATCCTGTTCTGCAGAAAATAGGAGTTAAAAGCCAGAAAAGGCATCCTACTCCTAATCCTATAGATACTCCAGAGAGATGTCCTCCAAAAGACCATTTTGTTGCTGTCAGATTAAAGAAATTCAAACTGCAACCTTTTATATCTTATTTGCAGTCACTTCATGGTTTCAGGTACATAAACGTTACGTGGTTAATTACTGTTTATAGATAAGAATAAAACTAAAGGTCTCGCTCCTTGTTTTTGAAAGCATGACTATGTCTTCCCTCCCCCACCCTTCCTATCTGAGTTAAATAATTTGCTTTCATGAAATTCCTTCTGACTTTACCAGACACAAGGCTTACAATTGTCACCCTGCTTCGGACAGTGGGATATCATATTCCCTCTGTTCTCACACCCCATGTCCATAATGGCATAAACTGACCTCCAACTAATTTGGAGCGAGGACTCTCAGCTATTCAGTCCAGTTTCTCCAAGTTACAGTGCTCATGTGTGTTTTACTTCCTTGTTTTATGGCATTAATGGAGAAGCAGATGTTGCCTTCCTCCCTGCAAATGCTATATACAGTGAATCATCTTAGCCTCTCTGTAAAATTTTAGCTTAATGGAGTCCTGGCATTTGTGATGAGCTGAGGAACTTAATTTTATAGAACAACCTATTGAACAAGCTGTTCTTGGACATTCCCATCTCAACTAAATGTTAAAAGTATTAAAATTCACATTAGCACAAGAGGAAATTTTGCATGGGTAATCCTTTAATACAGTGTTTTATGGCTCTATTAGCTGCACAGCAGCTGGTGACATGATGAATTTAATCCATTAAAAAATTCAGTAAGAGGTTTAAAAGTCAGCTTTTAAAAACATAATCTTGCTGCAAGGAAAGAGAACTTCTCCTCAGGGCCAGAGACATGGTGAGTTCACAGTGTGGCAGGTATACGAAATACACCTGCATGACAAGCTTTCATATGCTTATGGTTTCACACCTAGCAGAGAGCTTATGATGATGAGAAAGAACTCAGGAGCACACAGGAATTCTTAAGGAGCGTGTTTAAGTGTTGCATCTCTCCAGCTTTCTCTCTCTTTAGTTTTTTTTTTTCTATTAAGGGATTTAATACTGTAGAGTTAAAAGGTTGCCTTTCTGCTTCTCATATGTGTATTCCATACAAAGAGCATAGCACAGGAACTATTTAATTCTCTTTGGAAGATTTACTACCTGCCAAAGCCTGGTAAAGCTAAAAAATTCCTGTGTTTACTACCTGAAGAAAAACTACAGATTTCTGAAAAGCCCTTTGTTTTCCTTCTCTCCCATACAAAGATAGACGTTAACATGCTTGAGTGTCATGTATTTTGTATAAATGTGTATGAGTACATGGTCTTGACAAGTTCTTATTTTACCCTGGTATTTAGAAGCCTTCTTGAGCAAGCTCCTACCAACACACATTTAGTAAAAATCTCAGTTTCCCTTCAATACCTTTTCTTAAGGGTTTCTTTTCAGATGTAAAAAACCACCCGAAAACATGAATTAAATTCCTACAGGCTTGGAACCTACTAAGTTAATAAAAAATACCTAAAATCAATTATTATTATTTAAAGCAGAGTTATTTTTAGGACATTTTAATTATTTTAGTACCCCTCTTCCAAGACTGTTGGTAGTGTTATTATCATATAACCTTGCTCCTTGCCAGTTTTCTGGAATCAGCCTTTTATAGAATTAGACTGACTAAAATGAATTTTTCTTGACTGTGCAGTTGTTTCAGTCGTGACTTCCCCATACAAATATTTCACCAATATCCACATTTTTCTGAGAGACTTATTTTGCCACGCACAAATGCCTTCTAGCTTCCCAAACATTCACCTCTGCTTGGTTTCCCCAGGGAAACACTAAAATGTGCTTTAAATCAGGACAAGCACATTTCTTTATGTAACCCCATTGTTAGATTTTATTTATTGTACATCTGATTATGATCTGTGATGTACTGTTGCAGATCATAAAGCAGTAAAAGACACTTTAAATAAATAATTAATCAGTTCTTTAGCCAATCCAATTATGCCAAGCAACGCTCCACAGAACTTTAGTAAAATTGCCCTTTAAATTCTTTATCAAGTTTAAAAAAAAAAAAAGTCCAATGACATAAACTGCTTTTCTTTTGTGTATCCTGCTCCCTCTTCCCTTTGTAGGGGAAGAAATCGTTGAGGTGTAGATAAGAAAGAACTATACAGAGACAACAAACTCAGATTGATTGAAAATAAAACCAAGGGAAACATTTCTTTTTTCATTGTACTTGATAGTTGGATTCAATGATCTTTGTGGGTCCCTTCCAGCTCAGCATATTCTGTGATTCTGTGATAAAACATGGCATAGTCTCATTTCATTTTCCTCTAATTGATGTTGTGTTTCTTATTTTTCATTAGGGTGCATATCTTCTTTACAAAATGAAGTTGATAGAAAGAAACTTCTGAAGAAATTGCATTTAGTTAAAAAAAAAAAAAAAGGCAAGCCCAACAGGAATGTGGGAATGTGTATTCTAATTCCTAATTTGAGCTAGATAAAGGCATATCTACATACTCAAGTGCCTGATGTTATGCAGTAGCTCTGTCCATACTCAAAATAAATACATGACTTGCAGTCTGGGAACATCCAGAGAGGAAATGTACCTTCTGTGTAGATATGCAGAGAGATTTATTCATAGAAAGCCATTATAGTATTCAACTTCCTTTTACCTTCTTTATGGGGGACCTTTCCTCTTGTACTTTCTGATCACTCAGAGACTGTATTTCACTAAATAGAACTCCATTTTGCAACTGCTGCACACATCCACTGTACTAGGACAGGTACCATCACAGCTGATTTCTTTTAGATTGAGAGAACCTTTCAGCAGGAAGGTTTGTGTAATTCTGCATTACAGTGTCCTACTTCCCTCTTGCTTCATGAAGTCTAAATTGGGGGGTGTAGTGTGTGTGTGTGCATGCTGGGTTTATGCCTGTATTAGACTTCACCCTGGCTCTACACTTATTTTCCATACACCTTTGTGGCTGTGCCTGACATTATTTCTCCACTGTTATGGGCTCTCCTCTGCTTACTCTCCCCTCATTTGAAAAGCTGCCCTCAGTGCAGTGGGTTGGGTGGGTCAGTGTGGAGGAGTGTCTTTAGTATTAAGCCGATCTCACCTGCAGAGTGTGGTGGCTGTTGGGGTGGTGTATTTAATAGACACAAAACATGCACTTGGCTGTCCTTAACAAAACTGTGGGATTTTGCAAAGGACAAAGATAATTAAAAAAAAAAAAGAGAGAGAGATCAAAATAGTGAGAAAAAACCTGTTTAGAAGCACAGTTCTCCTAAAGATCTCTGCCATGCTTTTACTTAAAACCTATTTCCAGATAAACTGGTGTGAAGGTTACAACACTAGCTGAGAGAACACATTGTCCTTTGTCCCCTCAAGTGCTCTGGTTGTTCAGAATATATCAATTCACATGGCTTTTTTGTTTTGTTGATTAAAGTAGTGTGCAATGCAATTAACATCTCCAAAATAACACAATAAACTTCCTAGAGATGAATGTAATTACCACAGAAATAAAAAATCTAAACTCAGACTGTACTAAATCACCCCATTCAGTGCAATTAGTAAAGAGAGAAATAACTTATTTGCTCTTTTAGAGTCATGAAACTTGCTATAACACACCCTTAGCAATACATTATATTTAAAATTGGGTATCAGAGTAACATTTACTGGCAAACTTGATTCCTTTTTCCTTGTTACAGTGTGTATCACAGATGGCTGATTTATAGCTATTCAAATAGCTGACTGTATTTCACACTCTCAGTACCAATGATTTTTAAAATAAGATTTTGATGCAGGGAGCAAAGAGTGAAGAGAGATTTAGAACAGCCAGAATAATACATTCACAGAATTATTTGCATATATATGTGTGTGCACATATATATGTATGTGCATATACATAACATATATGCAGACACATGCATACATAAATTGTTTGTATTTTAGAACAGTGAAAACTTGCTATAACATCAATTAATAGATGTCTATATTACACCTCTGAAGTAGGCATTGTAACAACACTCAGATAAATAACAGGGAAGAGCTTATCAAATGTAAATGGGTGGTTCTTAATGTTTTTATTATTGAGATGCAGTTTAAAGTGTTTACTGTGTAGCATAAAAGTACGTGCCTATAGGCAATTTTTGAAAGCATGCATTCTGCTTACAATAATAAAATATTACAACTTTTATTTTGTAACTGGAAACTGTCTGATATGGAGAAGAGCATTCTAAAGACTTCTAATACCTCTTATTTGATAATGTCAGTTAACTTTCTGCAAGTTTAGGTTACACATTCTTCTGAATTTTTCATCTGAATCATGTTGTAATTTAGGATGACAGATTTGCCTGTTTGGCAGCTCCATTTTCTGTAAGAAAACAGCAAGAATATTGGGATATAAATTAATGCTACAATTTCAGCTATCCCTTGTTTGTCATTTAGCCAGTTATCGAAAAATATTTCCAACTTTAAGAATACACACTGTCCCTATAATGTTTACATAAAAAGAAGGTAATGGATTTGATTTGACAGAAGTCGTTACCTGAACAATCTGTGTGGACTTGCATTAAAAGGAGAACTCTGAAAGGTGAGGCAGACAGGGCTATTTACATTGCTTTGTGCTTGCAGCTGCTCAGGTGGACCAGGAACAAAGAAACTAAGAAAAATGACTAAATTTGTAGTAAAAATCCCAAACTGTCCAGAAAAGACAATTGTATTAGTATGTGTTCCAAAGTAGTCTAGTGTTACACAGGAAGACACCTCAGCAATGGGTTCCTTTATTATCTGATTCTCATTTATGACATCATTTTGATATCAATTTAATGCAAGCTACATTTAAAAATGCAATGCAGTGCAAAAAGTCACATATGAAAGGAGAAACAACATTTAAGAGTTATTTAAATGACTGTGCTTTTCTTAATGTCATCACCTCTGGTAAGTAGTTACGCATGTGCAGCCATCCTATGTGATTTGAACAGTACCTGTCCCAACTCTTACTGCACTCTTGCACTGCAGGTGTCCAAACCTATGAGCAACAGGGCCAGGAATATTTTTTTTTCTTTCTTTCGACCTTTAGGAACACTTGGCAGGCAACAGCTATTCCTTGCAAGTTATGTCTTTGGTTGTTTTCCCTGGAACCACCAACTTTCAAGACCAATAAGCAGCTACCAGGGGCACAGTCAGACCCTCCTTGTCTTTATGAAGGACAGATTGACAAGAATATTTTTCTATAATCTGTATTTCCTGCTGTTTCACTTCCAAATGAGAGTAGAGGTGGGGATCAATGATCTGAGTAGCCTTTCTGTCCATGCCCCGTCACAAATAACACTACTTACTCAGAGTCCTGCAGTCAAACATCCTAAGTTAGCGTGTGTGGGAGGTAGGTGCTAGTTTTGCCTTCTGTAAAATTAGGAGTTAATGTTTAGCAATAACACAGTTTTATAATGATGAAACAAACAGTGCTTGAAATGTTTTAAAAGAGAAGCTATAAAAGTATTCATGGCTGTTACTAAACAAACACTCTGAGGTGAGCAAATTCCATATGCATTATGTCAAAAATATTTAGTGATCACTTATCTATGGTAGCTGGAAGAGTATAATTAGTAAAGAAGGCACTGAAATACTTTCTGTGACTAGCTAACAGAGGCTCTAAAAAGCTGGTTTTCTTTGTGAAGGACCACAAACCATCAGTGACAAAAAGGATCTTTTAAGTTGTCAAGAAAGGCCAGAAAGTTATTGCAGGAAAATAAGAACCCTGGAAATGGTTCAAAAAAGAGGATGTGGAATCTCCCACCTGTGAAGGGACAAACAAAGCAAGCAGTGAAAAAATGAGAGCTGACATCTGTGTCATATGCGAAGAAGACAGAGTGGATAACAAGAACTGACATGTGGGAAGATGCCTTTGTCAAATTGCCAGAAGTTCCAGAGCTGGGGACACCTTGCTGAAGGCAGCTGAGGTTGGGAAAGATGAATGCACCATGCCACCTTCCAAAGGTCAAGACTTTGCAATGGCATCAAAGAAGCCCTGCCACAGAATCTAGGTAGAGAAAGAAAGCTTTCATTCCTTCCTGCAACACAAAAATTGAAGGGAAATCTAATAATTAGCCTATTACAGGATAGTCAATCATTTAACTACTGAAAATCAGGGGAGACATATTCTAATCTCATTTCACTTGAGAAATCCTGTTGCCTTTATTGGCAGAATTCGTGCCACTGATGGGAAATCTCTCATTCTGACTTCAAGAGCAGTTGTTCTCTTGCGGCCTGATTCATTAAGTTAATGGGACACTTTCTCTTGAGCCCTCTGAGAATAAGATCCGTGCACTGATAAATCTCAGTAGTTTCAAAAGTTCATCTAATCAAAGGTGATCTGAATGTCTTCCATCCAATTACTGTGCCAAAGACAATCAGTTTCATAATACTTCCAGATACTGCTTTTTCAGCTGGGCCCATCAAGCCAGGAAAACCAGTTCCTTGCGCTTTGTTGTACGTCTGTTTCCTTGCCTATAGCTCCTGCCAACCTAGTGAGAAAGAGAGCATGATGGCAGGGAAGGGGAAGAGTAGAACAGTATCCATTATGCCAGCACAAAGAAGTGGCTTTAAGGGTTTAGGAAAGATCCAGGGCTTGATGTAGTTTTGTTTCAGTCATTGCAGCCATTCCTGGATTTTGAACTGCAAAGTGCATCCTCCCTTTCTGTGAAAACGTCATGTTTTCTCCTTCTGCATGGTATCTTCCACCCAGACACTGGTCCCATGTTTCCTTGTACCTCTTTCCTCACAATATTCAATTCCCTATCCTTCACACCCATTTATTTTTTCTTAAATAACTAATACATGGAGCAGTTTCTTCTGTTTGTTAATTTTCTTCCATTATCAGGGATGTCTCTTTTGTACACTACCCATGACTGCCAGATTTAGGCAGCTGCACATACCTGAGGCACCCTCTCTTAACTGTATAAACATCAAAGTGATCTTTGCTTGTAGTACACACTAATTCATTGTCCTTACATTCCAAACTGTGTCCAAGACACTGCATTTTGCTATGTATTTTATGATGTTTAATGTACTCACATGATATTCAGGAAAGGTCTTGCAATAAAAGCAGTAATCCCCATTTTACCCATGGAATTTAAATCATGAAACCCCACCTGCTCTGTACCTCCCTAGCATTAGTGATCAGATTATATTATGTACATGGCAGTGTAGGGGAAAATAGGTTAGTTGAAACTGATGTATAGGCAGTCTCACTGTTTGTAGGAACTCAATGCAGGCTTCATGGTTCTTTGTCATGCTATCTTTATCTGCAGCACTGGGCAGCTCTGATTTTCTTGAGAAGCACTGGAAGCCAAGCCCTGGACAAACACAAAGGGAAGGTGCCTAGCCAGTCAAATTTGGCTGTTCTGATTGCAAAGGGTTGGCTGTACAAAAGATAAGATTAAAAACCCCCATCATACCTCATTGGTCTCCTTCTGCACTGCTAATCTTTCACATTTCAGCGCACCTAATGTTGATGAGAGATGGAACAGCTAAGCCAGGCTCAGTTACAATGGGTAACCTCACTGGGGTCATGTGTTTGGTCTGAGCGATTGTCAATGCGTTAACAAGACCTGCATTTAAAGGAAGAGAGAACAAAAGGGGTAAAAAGCCAAAATTCATCTGCCTATACTATCCGTTCTTACTAGGGACCAACTAAAGCAAATGTTCCTAATTGCATCAAGGGCATTTCTTCCTTTTAATGAGCACATAGGAAAGAGAGACATTGTTCAAGTACAAGGGTTCAGTTTGCAGCAAGCCACAAATCACATTTCATTTATCAGGCCTACAGATGACAGGATATCATCAAATCCCTGGAGAGTCATATTCATTAAAAAGAAATCTTAAGTAATTACAACAATTAATTGACTTGAAACAGTTTCGGGTGGAGAAGGTTTACATAATTCATTTGCCAGACAAAACAAGCCTTATGAAGTCAGGGCAACATATTATTTAGAAACATCCTCCCCTTCCTGTCATCTTGAAAAGCACAGGATAACCCCAAACACCTGGAGACAACAGAAATCGGCAAACAAACAAATACAAGGCAGGAAAAGCACCTCAACTTTCATACCTTTGTAAAAGGAATAATGCTTCACTGGCCTGCTCATACTTAGAATCCTGAGAATAAAGCATCCTCCCATTTCTCCTTGTTTATTCTAAATAGGCAAGGATTTCTAAGGATTGATGATGTTATAGCAAATTTTGGAAAACAGACAAACTAAACCACTTCACTCAGCCTGTGTACAATGCAAACATCACGTATGTCTGGTTACAAATTCCTCCTGAATTTTCCTCCAGGTTGTGAAATTTGCAAACTTATTTTGCTACTTCCTGTTGACTGATCCTGAATTTATAGATATCAGAATGCCATTCTTATGCCTGTACCAGCAGTGAAAAGAAAGAATATTCCTCAAATTAATCCTATTATGCTATCCAATATTTCCTTGTGTTCTCCAACCTGCGTGTTTCTCAGTTTTACTTACTTTATATTCATTCTACAAACTGAGACAGAGTTTTTTCTGTTACATGGGTCTTTGGTCTCTAAGTATGGTATTAATTCATGAGTAGGACTTTGAGGTATTACAGGAAACAGGTATAGCCCTGGAATTTCCATGGTAACTCCAACCCCCTGAGCTGAGAAAGTTCTCTGAGTTCTCAGACAGGATTTCAGCATGTCACTGTTTCCATTGGTGGCACCAAGTTGGATTCCACTTCTCTACATATGCATATCAATATCTTTGGGGAAATAAAGGAAAAGAATAGTCATGCTTCACAAAATGTATTTGCCAGAATAACAGTCACAGAAAATTAAGTCCCAGAAATACTCTGAGATGTTTGTGAAAGCATTTATATTCAATGCGTAGGTATACAATTAATTTCTCATATAGTTTCACTTGAAGGCTAAGGCAGATATTATTAAGAGACTTAAAAACTAGTTTCCTACATCATTAACTAAGACAAATCTGCAACTCAATCTAAAAATAAGGAAATGCCTGATTCAAATAATTAATGATATGCAGTGTCAGTGCAGGTTGACAAAAATCAGTGCCCACATTTGACAAGGAAGAAGAATGCCATTTTAAAAAAATTGTTAAAAAAATCTCTGTTCATGAATTTCTGACCTCTACTATCTGCCCATTATGTCCTGTCACTAACAGAGGTCCTTGTCTCATTTCAAAGCTCTCCCTGTCATGTCTGCAGAGAGAAAAACAAAGTCCTTATTTTTAGTAGTGCAATATAGTGAGAGAATAAATCACAAATTTCTCATGTTTTCTGGCTATTCATAATTTCAGAAGACTAATTTCAGATACATTCTAATTTCCAGATATTCTGAATATTTTTCAAGTCATTATTGCCTTTCTTTGAAGAGGGTAGTTTGAGCTGCCTGCCACAGTGGAAAAGCCCACACATTTATGAGTTTTAATGTGGCATATTTTGCATATGTGCCAACATATAATCTTAAAAACCCCATTTTACATGAGTTCCATTCCTCTGATACAATGAAAGGAGTGCAAGCTATTTTGTTTTTCTTAGCTTGTCAATCATTTAGTCTCTCTCCATCAAAATAAGGTAACATAGGTAGGTCACATTTGCCTTAAATATTTACATGCTTTATAAGTTTAATCTGCAATTTGTGAAGAGAGAGTACAACTTTGGTTGTACTGGTAGGACCAAGGGAGGGTTTTATGTGTTTCCACCTGATTCTGCCCACAGTAGGCAGTGTAAAAACAGAACAGAATGTATAAAAACACTATGCATGTTATTTCTGAACATTTTATAAATGACTGAGACAACCAACCCATCAAAAATAAGACATCATCACTGCAGCAATGATGCATAAGGTGCTAAGCACAAGTAGAAAATACAGATTTCTGCCTAAGCACACAATCGGGTTATTCTGCAAATATTATTTTGGCAGTGCACAGAGTTCAGAAGTGCTGGAGCCTACACAGCAGACGGGATGCATTTAAGTAGTATGGATAATCCAACTTTCAGACCATTACAAATGCAGAGAGCCAAAAAAGAAAACCTACTAAGCCTTTGACTAGGCAAGCAAACAATGTAAAATCTTACTAGCATGAGAAAACTGGAGCTTGATGGCTGATTACAGATCGTGGCCACTATTCCCACCGAGGCAGGTCCTGCCGAGAACAGCGCAGGGCCGTGCCCTGCCAGATCCTGAGCCTTCTCCTGCCAGAGCCCACCTTAAAGAAGCAAACTCTGCCATGTGCCCTTAAACTGTCTCAGATTGGGAGTCTTAAGTCCAGATACCATTTGGAGGGGAGAAAAGGTTCAATATCTGTGTTTCCCACTGTGACTCCTTGAGACATTCCCAAAGGGGGCTGCTACATCCCTGGCAGTCCCCTGGGAGACACCTCTCCCCTCAGGCACCTGTGCCCAAGCTCCGACCATGTGGTGTCCCCACAGTTCTGAGGGGGCTCGTATGGAGACTGGTGCCAAAAGCAGGGAACTTCACCACTGCACAACATCCATGCCATGATAGTTTTTTGTCTTCTTTGTCAAGAAACGATTTAAGCAGCAGGGTTTTAAGCCCCAAGCTCCCAAGTACTGTCACCTCTGGCTCTTTCCCTACTCCTCGGAGAGCCACCTCTCACTGTTGCTGGTTCTCCACAGGCCTTCCTTGCTGGCAAGATTCATGGCAGCATCCAGGGTTTGGGTTGTTCTGGGTGGTGGGACAGGGCTTTTTTTCACAGCTGCCACCATTCTTTCTCCCTCAAAAATCCCTGCAGGAGCCTGGGAATGTTGCAATTCTCTGATGGAGGGTGCATCTTCCCTCCCTGACTGCGCCCCCGAGCACAGCCACAAGTGCCTGTTGTTACACATTTCCTCGTGAACTTGGGAAGGATTTGTGAGTGTGGCTGTGAGGCCATGAATGGACTGACTGTCCTTTATTACAGTCTTAGTTTATTCAAATTTCTGGGTTTGTTTTTAACTCTCAAATTTCTCTGCAGCACCCATGATGTAGAAGGAACATTATTAAAGAAGCACACCTATGTTTTAAAAGGCAGTTTGCTTTGGTTTGCAAAATAAGGAGGAAGTGCCCCAGCTGGTCTGATCCAGCCTATTCAGTCACAGGTGCAAACCAAATGAAATCCAGAGCAGCAAAGGCCTGGGAGATGCTGCTGCTAAGTGTTTATCTACAGTGTCTGTGAAAGGGATAAAACCCATTTTGTCTGGGTATAATTGAGTTCATCAGGTACTGTTTGACTTCAGAAGATGCTTCCTCTGTAGCCATCCCTACTTCTTCTCAGTCACATTACAATTTTTGAGCTGTTAAGACATTCACAAATTAAAATGAAGGAAACTAGAACCCTCTTCTTTGGAGGCTTCAATTTTAAAACAAAACAAAAAAGCAAAAACTTGGAACTGAAAGCATCCTTTTTTTTTGAGAGAAAACACCAGGTCAGAAGCCATTTCAGAAGGTTTATGGGAAGACACAGCAATATGAATTCTAGACTGTGAGTTCAGTAGTCTGACTCCCATTGAAAGGGTGTGTGAAGGAGACAAAGAAGTTTTAGAAATGTGTGTAAGCCAAATAACACAGAAAGTCAATGTAATTAAAAAAAAAAAAAAAAAAAAAAAGAAAAAAAAAAAAAAAAAAAAAAAAAAGGGAAAAAAAAAAAAAAAGAAAACCAAAAAGAACTCCTTGGTATGATGCACCTTTGCCAAGTGTATAACCCTGACAGAAGGGACAGCTTTTCAGGTGGTGTAAATCACTGTCACTCTACTGACCTCAGTAAAGTTGTTCTATCAGGGGATATGACCCTCCTAGTATTTCTTCCCAGGGCACAACAATAATGACTAAAAATGTAGAAAATCACCTAGAGATTTCCACATTTTTAATATTGTGCTTCGTTAATCCAAAATCCACTGAACTCAATAGGAGATTTTAATTGAATCCATAGGTTTTGGATTGCCATGTTCAAACTAAGCACGAGTCTACAGCCATGTTACAAAACCTAAAAAAATGGTGTTTGTAATGGAATTGCTGACAGATCCTTAACCATAGTGTGCTAGCAGGAGTCACTATAATATTGTAAATAAGGTGAATAGGCTCTTCTTATCTCATTTCACAGCTGAGCAGTGTATTGCCAGATAAATCAAATCAGAGTAAACGGTTTCATCTAATAAACTGGGTCAACATATAATGTATTTTTCAGGTTTGCACTTTCATTGATTCTCATTTGATTTAAGAAGAGATATTTCAGTTTGTGTTTACAACATTTTAAAACACCTCTTTTGCCCCTTCTCCAGAGAACAAGCAAGCAAGAGAGAGACTATGTGAGGTGGTAGCATCACAAAAATGTCAAGTTTTCTGTTTTCTGTAAGTTCTGCTTTCCATTTTTATGCATCTGGGAGTGAGTAGGGGTGGGGAATGAGGGAGTTACTATCTCATATCTGCATTTTCTCAATAATGTTTTAGTGATGTTTGCTAATGTATCATTCATTAACCATCAGCCACTATAAAAAACATAATCTATCTCACAAAGTGGACATTATTATCGCATTAAATCATTTCACAATATACCTGAACGGTTCCACATGAGGGGCCTGGCCTGACTGAGCTCAAATGCCTTGGGGGCAAACTCTTCAGTAGTAATGAGATACGAGGTCTGTCTGTGATGAATATGATATTACTCGTGTCAGTGGCTGTGGACTGCACCCAGAATATTTCTTCTTACAGCTTTTTTTCTTTTTCCCTATTGCAAAGGAACTCAGGCAAAGCACTATTAACCCAGTAAATGAAGCTCTAAAGATCACAGAGTGTGCCCATTAGTCGACAAGATTGTGACTAATCCAATTTTTCTTGCAGGGAGCAATTCTAATGCTTCTGTAACATCTGGGGATGGCAGGGCCTGCATTACTGATGAAGCTGGGTATTTTTTCTTCTACCTTTTTCTTCATCTAAGAACAATTATTGCACTCACTTATTTCACTGCTTCTCCTCCCTCCCCCACATCTTTCCCCATCTCCTTCTGCCCTGATGACCTCTTTGAAGATGGTTGAAATAATATTCCAGGCTGACAGAAGAACCGGAAAGGGTGAGGACTGTGAAGGAGGCTAAAAAAGATACTCCATGTGTTTACTGGAGTGTGGACAGAAAATGTGCTGAAAAAGTATTAAGTTTCCCCAAAACAAGAAGAAAAAGGACCTAGAACATTTTATTATCAGTCACCACTAATGGCATGCTGTCTTAAATTGTCCCAGAGCTGGAAGAGAATGTCATCTTGCTTCTACTTTGGTAAAAATGTTGTGTGTTATTCTTTGTGAGACAACATTACACATCAGAACAGTAAAATAATACTTTTCCGACTTATTTACTGGCAATTATGGGATTTCATTCTAATATAAAGTGCCACTAAGGACAGACTGGGGCATTTTCATTTAGGTAGAACCTCAAAAAATGTTTTGCCATACTCAAAAATCTATCGAATTCTGATGGCTAACATATGTCAATTTTACAGTTGATTTTCCTGTGTGAAGAAGCAAATCTTATAGTCACCTGTTCAAAAATTCAAAAGATGCTAAGTACCAATAGGCTTCTGTTCTTATGGGTAGGGAACAATGCGATAAATTAGAGGGAGAGTGGATTAAATCCGGTTTACTGTAACTTCATTTGCAATGTTGCAACATGGGAAGAAGTTTAGGGATAGAAAATAAGTCAGGGAATTCTGCATTTAGTTGCTTAGATCTTTGCATGGAGGAAGGCATTGTTCTCATAAATCAGCTGCAAGCCTATGGATTTTAGTATGTTAGTATTTCATGCCTAGTCTCTCTTGCATATCTCTCATGCAAAACTATTTTATTGGGTTCCACACCAAGAATTAAAGTTTGTCCAACATTCAGAACATCTGAGCTTTACATCTCAACAGCTGCTATTCAATTTTTATTACTTTATTACAGTATCTCACACTGTGACAGTGTCTCTGCAGGAAGTATTGTCTGTTCAACATATCACAGGTAATCTGGATTCTGGAAACAGAAACAATTTTTTCACAACGTATTTCTATTTCTGCTTGTAACTGAAACCAGGATACAGAGTTGTATGTGAACAAGATAGAAAGGTTTCAAACTACTGCTTTCCTTGTCTTTCCTAGAACCAAAGGATGCAATGAGGAGTCTGTTAATTCTCAGTAACACTTTTGTTGTGGCTTAGAAGTTTGTTTGGAAATATCTGAAGAATATCACCAGGTGATGTTGGCAGGAGTCCTTGAAGAGCTGGTGCTAATCAGTATGAGGAAGAGTCATAAAAGAAGGGATAGACTAAGACCAACATTTGCTAATATTTGTAATAGTATAAATGTAGCAAGTAGGAAGGAAAAGGTTAGCAGATTTGAAGGTATTTTAACCACCCAGATGTCTGGGCCATTCAATAGAAATACATGTTAATTTAAAGAAATAGAATAAAGTCAGAGAATCAGAAAGACAGAGAGTCAGACATATGAGTATCTATTATGTAGAACAGTGAAGACAAAGGAAAGGTTCAAGGCACAAAATATCTGATGCTATCAGTCGAACTGAAATACTAAAACCTGGCAATCCAGACAGTGGCTTTCATCAACAGGAAACGGAGAGAAAAGCAACACAAAGAGGAAATGCCATTACTGCCTTTAAGAAGCCATAGTTTAGTTTCACAGGGAACAATCATGTTTAATTTGAGGCACTATTTATCATTCAACAAGAAAGCAAACCATCAACTCTGCGGTGTTTTGTTATGCAGTTAAGGAAGAATGTAGCAAAAATATGCATTTTGTTACAAATCTGCCTGTCAGAACTCAGTCTAAGTAAATCAGATATATTTTGAACTCTTCTTTAATTACCTGTGTAGACTGGAAAATCTGTTTCTCTGGTTTGAGATTACAGGTATGTTTAAACTAAGTACTACTAAAATGCATGTGTTATGTATAACAAATACTGATGGTTGGAGTTAATGAATTAAACCCTCCAAGTCCACTCCGAGTCAGCAACAAAACCTCTCTTGGACCCACTGAGCCAAGATTTTATAGTCAGATTCATTTTGGCATTTGTAAATGCATCCATCTAATTCTGTAGCTCTTGGATGTTCTCCAAAACAACTAAAAGAGAATCCACCCGGTGATGTCAGGGGATGATCTGCAGAATCACAATATTGCCATGCCCCTTTCCAGAGCAGATTAGCCAGGAACTCGGCCAAATGTGTTTTACGTGCCTCTCCTGACAGATGTATGCATGTAGGAATGAAAAAGAGTCTGCAAGACAGAAAATACTTGTGGTTGTGACTGAAGTGATTAAGTATGCAGGTGTTTGTTGGATTAGACCCCTTTAAAGTGGGTCTTGCCTAACAGCCATAACTGTTACGGATTTAAGTCATGAATCAAATGGAATTAGTTGATGTATGATAATATTACATTACTGGGAGAAGAGAGGTACTTATTTTTGCCTTTGAAGTGATAACAAACACCATAAATTTTAATGTCAACTTTTGCTATTATTATCTCAGCAATTTAATTTTATTTAGTTTCACTTTTTTTTTTTTTTTTTTGTTATTTGTCAAAACCCACCTTTGCTTTTCTTTCTAAGAGCTGAATCTGATAAGCTGTCAGCTGACTTGTGTGAAACTGCAGCAAAACTGCAGTTGACTTCAATGGTATCAGGTTTTCACTCACAGCTTCCAGCACAGTTTGAACTGACATGCAAACCCAAATTCAGCTATAAGATGACAGAAAAAGGATTTTTTGTCAGCCTATAGATTGCTAAACTGCCCGAAGCGTGTTACTTTCTTACATACAACATGTCTGTAGAAAGGTTTGAGAACCCTTCGCTGTGCCTGGGTAATTCCACCAGTGATAGAATCTGAGACTAGTCCTTGCAGAAAGTGTTTGTTACAATACATGTAATTGAAAATCACAGCCTTGAAAGGTGTTTTGGTGGTGGGTTGTCAAAACTTGCCCAGTGGGACAACTCAGTATTTGTGAAATGAACTTTTTTGCTCTGCTGTTTACCATCATGCTTGATCATTGATATCGGATACATTTTTGTTGTATCAAAACCAATTGAGTTTTCCCCTCTTAAATTTCAAGGCAACTGTTAGTATTCATTTTAATATGGACTCCAAAGTCTAATTTTACATTTTACATGTCCAAGCCTTGAAATATTGTCCTAATAGTTAAATTGGCAGCAAGAATCCAGCCATTGCAGAGTCCTGAACAGAACCTAAGGGGTCACTGCACTACTAGTTATGTGTGGACCTTGAACTAAGAGATATTGAACCGTATTGGTAGTGAGTTTACTCCCGAAAAATCTCATTTTAATGCTTCTACAAAAGCCACAGGTTTTTTTAGGGATAAACTCTTTCCCAGTTATCTGGATAGAAAAGTATTCCTAAAATGATTCTTAGGTAAACTTGGTAGCAAGTAGCTGGGAATAAATGCTGGGCAGAACTAAGGCTGACTACTTCCATCTGCCACCATGTGTTTCAACTAACACTTATCAGGTGACTTTGTTAGGGCACCTGTCCTAGAAATAAAGTGCTGCATCGGCAATTGGAGCTTTTTGGTCTTTTTGGAACTGACTGATAACAGTGTAGTTGCTGCTGCAGGTGAGAATTGCTGTGCTTTAGCCTCAGCAGTGTTAAGCAAGCCATTTCAGAAGCCACACTTAAGAAAAGTACAAAACTAGGACCTTCTCACTTGACTTCAGTGGGTATATTTCAAAAAAGTACACACTATTTTGTTGCCTGATATCAAAAAAGACGCTGCACTTCTTATTCTTCACTTAGAGGCATCAAAAGCTGGAACAGAAGTCACAGGACAGCAGGTGGGAGGCAACATTTATGAAGGGTTTTATCTGGATTTCCAGGCAAATGAATGTTCAGATGTTATGGCCATCAGTGTAAAGCAGCAACCCACTTGAAAGTGATCATAAAGGAAGAGTGTGTAAGGGTATGTGAGAGGAAAGCAGCGAAACTTAGGAGGTACAGCTGTTCTCAACTAATGGGAGCTTCATCCCTTTGTCCAGGAATAACTACAGTTCCCTCAGTGTCACCTCAAAAAATGACTGAGTGGAGTTTGTGCCTGATTCTGACAGGACTAATGGGAAAAGAGGAGAGCAACATATTTTTAAATGATGGTGCAGTAAGCGGAAGTGGATCTGCTCGTGGAGTAATGCTCTATTAATTAAGATCATCAGGAGGCATTAGGAAGGAGAAGTGGAAGAGACGGAAATGTTTAAAAAAATTATTCAAGATATTATTTATGAACTCTATTTCTAGGACTGCAGCTGGGGTGGTGCCTCTCTCAAAAATAAGGGATGGAGACTGATGCTGCATAATGGGACAATTTACAAATAGAAATGAGGGAAATGTTTATAATTTTGACCTTAGTGACTCCAGTAAGATCAGTCCGTTACTGGTTTAATATTGTTTCACAGTTTGTGCTGTTAAATCAAAAGGTTATCTATAATACATCTGGCACTATTAATGCAAAGGATCAGGGGTATTCAACAGACATTTATTCATTATTAATATAGATAATAAAGGATCATTTATGAGGTTACAGATGAGATTTTTATCATCAAAAGCTTAAAAAGGGAAATGTATTTTTGCTCTAGGACAGAGATGAAAAGAGTTAGTAATGGGAAATGTAAGAGTCAACATGAAAGTGTCAAATTCATTCCTTTCCTGAAGACAGCTAGGACTTGATACCAATGAATGAAAAACAAAATAAAATTAAATGCTTTTGCTGTAAAACTGCTTTATTGACAGGGAAGGGGTTTCAGTTGCAGAGTGGTTTGCTCTGTTTTTCTTCTTTAGCAAGACAGTTGTCAACAATTTTCCCTCATGCAGCTGTGCTTTTCAATGCCTTTTAAAAAGACATTGAGTCTAAAAGAGCGGGATAAAATATCTGTGTCTCAAGAACTGCTGGGAGCTGTTTGAAACCAAACTTGATAAGAGGGAAAACCAGCTGTGGGGACCCTTCACTCACACAGTGTGTGTTTTAGGTATGTAACTCTCTGCCTTTCGTTGGTGAAATTACAATTAGTGGCAGAAGGACATGCATGTGTGAAACAGAAGTAACAAGAGCAAAATATTGATTTTTTTCCCTCCCACCCCCATCTTGTAGTTGCTGGTATTTACAGAGGGAGAACAAATCCCCTACTGAGGATGCTTATGGAGTGGCAGACCTTGATTAATCAAGCTGGTGGAGGTTTCTTAATATCACAGGACCCATAATATTTGTTGAGACTGCCCCCTGCATTCTCAAGACTGCAGTCACCTAGTGAAGTCCTGCCTGTACGAGTGGTGAGTGCCAGGATATTCAGAGTTAAGGCTAAAACTCTCTCCTCGTTTCACCTATCAGTCTTATCTAGGGCAGTTGCTTGAATCAGCTTCTAGGGTTCTCAGAACATTCAATTATCTTGTTTCCCATATGATCTGCAATACCCAAGGGTGGGTTTGGAATTTGATGAAGTTGTTTCTGATCTGAGGGTATGGACTGACCAGTCTGCTTGAGATGACCTCAAATCCTCACTAGGAGCAGCAACAGTAGTAAAACAGAAATAGTTGCATTGGAAAATTAATTTCATTACTTAGATACTGTGTTTGCATTGTCTGGAGTTTGGGTACAATTCTGAAAATCCTCATTTGAAATCCCTTTTCCCCTTATTTTCTCTGGCCTTTTTTATGTCAAAAAAAAAGAGTCCTACACATTCCCCTTATTATTTGTGGGATCTTACAAAAATTGTGTAGCTTTTTCTCAATCAAGCAGATGAAATCTGGCAGGCATTATAGGAATAAGCCAAGAGCAAATCTAAAGTGTTTGGTGGTTTTGGGGGGGCTTTTTGTTTGTTTGTGTGGTTTTTGGTTGTGTGTTTGGGGTTGTGTTTTTGGGTTTTTTTCTTTTTTTTTTTTTTAAAGTTTCTGCCTTTTTTTCTATAATTTCATTGAGAAAAAAAATATTTCAAGGACATGGAAAAACAGCCCTTTTTGAAACTTGATCCACTAGAGAAAAACCCACAGGGTCATATGTGGATGTGGAAAAACTGGACTCCCTTTCCCTCTCTCCAAAGTGAACAGGGTTTGAATGTATTTGAAACTGTGGATAACACTTGAATATAAAATAAATATTTCATAAGCAAACAAATTGATTTTCCCTGGAGGTGAAGGAGGGAGAATGGTCCCTGGATGGGCTCGAGAGCTCAGATTCTTCATCACATGTCAGAATTTGTTGTAAAATGATGTATCACAGGGGGGTCAATGAGAAATGGAGCAGAGCACAACGGGAATTTCATTGTCAAAATTCCTTTCTTTTAGTTGCCATTCCAGCCTCTAAGTCAAGCATGATGACAGATAAGCTCTGACTAATCTAACTGAGCCTAATAAGTTCCCTACCCAGCTTCCATTTCAACCTTCTTTAGATATTACTGTTATCACAATGAGTTAGCAGGATTTAATTTGCACGTGTCTTACCTAGCTGCTTTCCTGCGAAGTCCACTGGAGTAAATTACTGGTCTTTGTGGGAAGGCCACTCTTCTGGCTCTGCTCTGGGTCCTGTCCTCTCTGCTGCAATAACAGCACCTTAAATCCTTCTATCTGTCTACTAAATGAAGTCATGTAAAACTCTGCCTGGTAAATCTCAAGCAACATTAGCCCAAGTCCCATCACTCAGGTAGACCACAATATTTGGATAGATGTCTCTTGAAACCAGCATAAAGAACAGTCCACACAGAATCACATGTGGGGTTTAGAGCACGATAATAAAAGAAAACAGAACAAAAACCAAAGTGGACTTGCAGAGGTTAAATTTACTCATTGCATGGATATTTAATCCTTACATAGCCTCCTTGTAAAATCTGGGAAGTTTGGGCTTCCTTCAACATATAACACAGGAGAAAAAAAATGTAAATAAACATTGGGCTACAGGAGAGCCTCGGTATTGCAGATGAGTTTTAACTTTTGATTATTCATCAGAGTTTATATAGAAAGTTGAACATTTGAATAACAAGTCAATTTAGACAATTTGTCAAGATTTACAAATTCCTTCTCCTTTCTCGTGTCTCTAACAGGAGCAGGTTAATATACTACATAAAGTCACTGTTAGTCCCAGGTGCAGAATATTCTGCCAATGAACAGCTACATATCTAATTAAAGAAATCACCTTAGCAACATCTGGAGTCACTCCTGGATGCTGATGGAGACCTGTGAACGTGCACTGCTGACCTTCAAGCTGCAGAAGCCTTGAGAGGGCATCAGAAAGACAAAGAAGCAAAGCAGCTGGCAAGTTTGACAACATAGGCTAATGTTTTAGCTGGGCAATGCCCTATATTTCAGTCACAAAAGATTATATCCTATGTGACATGCAACACAGATGCCAAGGTCTTTTCTATCAAAGAAGCTTCTTGAAATTCATGAGAAGCAAACAGAAAGACTTTATATGTGTAGTAAGTGAGGAGAAGGTGATTGATACATCAGACAAATACATACCTGCCCAAGTCATTAACATGAGGGAGGGAGAAAGGATACCATGGTTAATGCACAGAGAAAATGCAGTATACAGAAATACCTCTGAAAGCATTCAGCTAATTAAAGGCCTGAAATAGGAAAAGTATTACTCACATGAGTAGTCAAAATGGCAATCAAACCACCACTGTAAGGACAACTCAGGCAAAGGTTTGCTGTCAAGACCTGAGTGAAGCAAATGCGTGAAAAGCCTGTACTGATGATTAAATCCTGTGCTTGTTAAAATGTAATAATTCCAGTGACAGGGAAGAGATTTGATTAGTGTGCTTGGACAGGAAGGCATTATGATGGAGGGGTGATTTATGGTATAGAGAGGCACAAAATTTGCAGATTTTTTGTACATGTTCAAACAGAATCCAGGGGTAATTTTTTTCACAGACTAAGGCCTTGTGCAATTAAAAGCATTCCTTGATTTTACTAAAGTGGAAAGGTATTTCTACTGGTCTTTAGTAAAAAAAATATTTCTTTTGGTTTGCAAATGTTGGGTTGGTGGTTTGGTCAATTTATTTTACATATTAAACAAAGAGCTAAAGAACTTTGCTCTTGCATAATAGAGATACTCCATGCAGATAGGTGGCATAAGATCTGTGTCAGAGTTATTATTCCTTGTTCTGTAGATTCTAAAGAAAAATAGTAGCTGTTAATTTAGTGTACATTTCATGAAATACCAAATATAGTCTTCGTAAATCACTGGAATCTTTCTTCTGATGTGGTAGACTTTTGTCCAAGTCATTAGATCTCCACAGAATACTTCTTTTCTAAATTTGAAAGCAAATTACTATTGATTTACTCTGTTCTAAGATGACTGAGAATAAGCAATAGAGCTACACCACAAGCCTTCTGTGAGTGGCTATATTGTGCTCTTGTGGCTTGTGCAGTACGTCACCTTCTCAGCTAATATAAATTTGTGTGCTTCCACAGCCTTGAATGCAGCTGTGATGATTAATGCCAGATGAGGCTCAGGGTCTGCTGTATTCTTGGAAACTATCCTCCACTTATTTCTTCCAATAAGCCACTAACTTTTCCCCAGTGCTCTTATTCCACGCCTGTTTGCCAACAAGAAGTAGGAAACCTTTTTCTAGTAGTCTAGTGGCTCTGGGACAGTTCTTTGAAGTATAAATAATGAACATGGCCCTATAATTATCCATGAGACTGCATCTTGAGCACTGTGTCCAGTGTTGGTCTTCCCACTGCAGGAAGGACATTGTTTGGCTGAGAGGAGTCCAATGGAGGGCCACTGAGATGGTTGGAGGTGGAAAGACATGATATATGAGGAGCAGCTGAGGAATGTAGGTCACTTCACTTGGAAAGAGGCAGGTTTTGGGGAGATTTTAGTGCTGTCTTCTACCACCTGAAAAAGCATAAGGTTGGTTCATAGTGAGAGGATGGTGGGCAGTAAGCCCAAGCTGCAATAAGAAAAGCTCTAATTAGATATTGGGAATGAATTTTCACAATGGGAACCATCAAATATTGGAACACTTCACCAGAAAGGCTGGACACTCTCCACCCTCGATGATACTCCACACTCACCAGGCCAAGGCTCTGAGCAGGTAGTTGGACTTGCTTTGTGATGGGGTTAAACCATTTTACCACAGAGGTCCTTTCCAATCCAAACTTGTGTGATTCTGTGCAAGTCTTTTTAATCTCAGAATCTCAGTTACAACTGAAATTTTCACACGACTTCCATATATTATCATGCATTGAAATAACAACATGTGTTCATCTGGTGAGTTCTCACTAGATACAAGTTCTGTCTATTCTTTATTCTATTTGCCTCTCAACAGTAGCTGGTGTTGTAATTAATAAAGTGTCGCTATACATTTTGTGCCCTGCCATAAGCAATAAAGTATTCAAATAATAAATTATTGAGAGTATAAGTTGTGCATTGCTAACTTGTGTATTTTTCTCATGTAGGAAAGAAGTGATTGAAACAAAACACATGGCATACAAAGCTATGCTCTGCATTACACAAAACAAAGTGATGTTGGAAGTTAAGGCTATAGAATGAATGTTTAGGATTTAAAAATACTAGAATCAATCGTGCAGAATGAGAATTGAAACCATAGCCAGGTTTCTTCACTTCATCTTCCAATGCAACAACTATTGGTGTATTGAAGGAATTGGAATAAATTCAAAACAAAGGAACAAGGGGTTTTCATTGTAATTCTTGCCATTGCATGGAAGCTTGAGGTTTATATGAAGTCCAGGACTGGACAAGCTCATCAAGGAGAATTCTGGTGATGATTTCACAAACAGAAACTACCTCTAACTCTGGAAGTCACAGAGTTGCAAATTTTCAGAAAAATGAAGGATGTTCAAGGTTACTATTGTTTTATACTTCAATCTTATACTTCTCTTTATGCATCTATTATTTATTGACACCAGAAAAAAAAAAAAAAAAGGTATTTGGTAAGACGATCTTTAGATCTGATTTAATATAGCTGGTTTTTTGGTCTTTTCTCCTTTTCTGGTATGTTGAGATAATTTTTTTCTTCTCCCCTGGAGCTCTTGGCTAAAGAATGCCCAGCCCTCTGGGAGCAGTACACGTGCACCTTGCTCATTGCATAGGGCTGCTTAATGCAGTCAGGCTCTTCAGAGACTTCAGCTGTCAAAATCTTTCCAATTCTTGACAGCAGACTTCACTGAGGGTTTATAGAGATTTGAGATTTGATCAAATTGGTGCTAAAGGCATATATCTACTATGTTCTTCCCACTTTCAAACTTTTGCACTAGAGCATAAAATGTGGGGCATATAATCAACTGCAAGATTCTTTTATTAGAACCAGAAACTAATATTTAAAAAAAAAAAATTAGCTTTTTTACTTTAAAACAATTAGTGAGACACAGATGCTTGCCCTGAAAAATCATTTCACTACATTAGTTAATTAATTAATTGAAAAAAAGGGATGAGCAAATAAAAAATACGGTCTCATACTGGAAGGTGTTGGACAGGTCTAATATTGCATGTCATTGACATATACCATCACTTTGAGCTATGCTGGCTCCTAAAGCAGACAAGTTAGTGGGGACTTCCAGGGCTCAGAGTCTGTAGAACAGTGCAGTTTAAATCCCATAGTTTAGTAAACAAGGTGCAGAACTGCACTGAGGCTCTGGAGTGAAGAAGGTACAGAGGGAGAAAGAAAGAAAGAAAATAAGGAAAATACGCTTGTAAACTTGCTCATGACTATCCTACAGCTTGAGTCATGGCCAGGTTCAGATACACAAGATAGAGGTACACACAGATACACTCCCATCTTTGTTCTACATAATCTTTTCCTGGGGGCTGAGTTAAGGGGAGGAGAGGAGACTTCATGAACTGTTTTTTGAGACTACTTGCTATTGAGAGATTGAACACTCTGTAGGGCAGCCCAGGGCCAGCAAATACCCACCAGCTCTGCTATGCAGCTTACCTGGTCTGACCAGACAGCCCACACCCCACAGGTTCACACCCCCCCAGCCTGCCCACCAAGTGACAGGCAAGGGATGGCAGCCCCACAACACGACACAGTGTCACAGGAAACCAGGCTCATCACAGTGCAAACTGTGAAACTTATCGCTGCTCACACACCTCAGCACAGTCCTGTAGTCTAGGGCTGAATTCCTGTCTCTTTGAGAGGGATTCTGCTTTTATAGCACGTAAGAATGCTAATAATTAATCTCTCCTAATCCTTCTCTTTGTATTGCCAACCTAGTTTTTGGTGGGAACTATTTCTTATTTGATATTAATGTAGTGTAGATCACATTATGATTATAATTTCATGTGAAACCTGTATATAAAACAGAAATGAAGGTAAACTGGTGACTACATGATGTAAGTAATATTTTCTGGGTGAGTGAAAAGAAAGCAAATAAAATATCCAGATACGATATTATTTATTCAAACATTTTCCAGTGGGAAATATCTCTTGATGTGCACTCACTGTGGCCTAATCTAGCCTATTTCTGGTGAAATGCTGTTAAAAGGAACAATTCATGGAGGCAAAGAGGTTGCAGAATCCAGCAGAGTTGCAAACTTAATGTTTATAAAAGAAGAAAAAAATAAGCCTTGTGGGGAAAAGAATGATTTCTCTTATTTTTCGCTTCTTGGTTCTGATGACAGATAAAACAAGAACTTGTTTTGTAAACCACAGTAGTGCCCTACTGTGGTACATATAAAATTAATGGGAAAAACAGGAATTCAATTAGTTCAGTTCTCGTTTGTAACTCTGAATCCCAGTTCCCATTCTCAAAGAACCTCATTTTGGTCCACAAACCAGAAAGAATTTGGACATTATACCTACCACATTGGAATAAGTCTTTGTGACAAAGAGGTATTCAAAGCTCAATGAAGCGAGAAATATGTTAAAACTGGTATATCCAACATGTCCATGTGCATTCCTGAGATATACAGCTATATATTTTTTATTATTAATACTAATAAAGGCAGGGCACGGGTGCAGCAGGCCTTAGTTTCTGTCTTTGGGGACTTTCATCTTTAATATAGTCTCTTAAAAATACATGCATTGCTACATTTTTCATTACCCTTAATTTTTTCATCAATCACGTTAATTTATACAGGGGGCACTTAATAATAGCTAATTAACACTTATGACTTTTTAAATTAAAAGACCTTTGGAGAGATTACTGATGATTGCAAAAAGGTTTTTCTTCCTCCCATTAAAAAGAGGAAGAAAGAGAGACTGAAGATCTGGCTCGGGCATATGAGGGGAACTTCTCTTGTGCTTCACTGATCACACAACAAATGAAAACAGCAAAGGCCTGTGAAAAGGCAATGCTGCTATTAGCTTACACTCCTGAAAGGTGCCATTACTTTAACTGATTATTAAGCAGCATATATATTATTCAGAGTGACCTTTAAATAGCTGAAAATTAAATTATAATTTACTGGGGAGATATCTAAACCCATGTAGCTATTATTACTAAAAAAAAAAAAAACAACAACAAAAAAAAGACCATGATCTCACACAACGTCTTGAAAATATATTTTTATTATGATCAAATGAAGCGAAGAGGAAAAAAAAAAAAAGCATTGAATTTTGACAGTGAGAAGGCTCTCATGGATTGAAATAATATTTTTTAATAATCCCCCTGTTATTGCAGTAAGAAATTGCCCATGGTTAATTTTTGACTGCAATCGCTTTTGGATATATCAAGGAGCTGTTGGGATTCACACCATTTTTCTTGTCTAGTAACAACAGTATGATCTTTCCTTTAAAACATCATGTTTCCCAAAATTGAATGTAAGCGTCAAACACTTCCAGTGTTCTCTAAATCTCGACTATCTGGCCAGAAAACTTTGTTTTAAAGCATCAGTAAGGGCTTTTTGTTGGATTTGTGGTTTTTACTGTCACTGTTATAATAATTATCACTATAATAACAATATTTTAAGATGATGATGATAACGATTATAATTGTTATTATATCCCACCAATAGGTGTCTCCATCTCCTGACAGAGCCCACAGAAATGCTCGGCATCTGTAACATCTGTAAGAACCTACATCAGTCTGCTGATTACAGGAGCAAATCCAGTCCAGAAGGGCAGTATTCCACACCTGAGGAAACCTCTAACCACCTCCTTTGCAAGTGGCTTCTCTTCAGCTGCCTCACCTGAGGGAAGGCTGTTTAAGGTGCTCACATTCACCCCTGGCCATGATGCTATTGCTCTTCATCACTGACTATAGATGTCTGCCAGAAGCAAATGCTGCTTATGGATGTCTTTTCTACATAATAGGAAGGCAGGTCCGTGCAGTGTCAAAAGACCAACATCATTCCTGCTGCTGATGCTCAGTCTTTTTTTAACTACATAGCAATGTGCCACCTTGGCAGCAGCATTTTGTAGTCCACATCTCACACTACTCCATAACAATTGAAGCCACAAACGTACTGATGGGATGGATTAAAAAATCCAAATGCTCTAATGAAGCTGGTGGAATTTAACAGTCTCTGCTTAATAAACTCCTGTGGGTTGATTTTGGGCTTCTGGGTATCATTTCAGCAGTTAAATACAATTGTACAGGACTACATGCTCTCAGAGATCATAGACTCATAGAATGGCCTGTATTGGAAGATGCCTTAAAGATCATCCAGTTCCAACACTCCTGCTGTGGGCAGGGTCATTTTCCACTTGTCCAGTGCTCCTTTCCAGCTGGCCTTGAACACTTTAAGGAATGGGGCATCCACAGCTTCTCTGAGCAACCTGTTTCAGGGCCTCCCCACCCTCACAGTAAATCAATTTGTTCTAATATCTAATCTAAACCTACTCTCAGTTTAAAGCCATTCCCCCTTGAACTGTCACTCCATGCCCTTGTAAATAGTTTCTCTCCATCTTTCTTGTAGTTTCCCTTCAGGTACCAGAAGTCCACAATTAGGTTGACCTGAAGCCTTTTCTTTTCCAGGCTGAGCAAGCCCAGTTCTCTTTGCCTTTCATCACGGGAGAGGTGTACCATCCCTCTAATCAATTTGGTGACCCTCATGTATTGAAGTTCACATGTATGGTCAGTCTACAGCATTGATAATCATAAATTAGGAGGAACAAATAAGAAAATGAAAAGATGCAGCCATCCTGGACATACTTTTATTGCTCCACAAAAATAAAAAAATAGACATAGTTTGTTAACTGGCAATGTAAGAACAACTGAATTTCAAACTGAAATTGCTTTTTCACTCAGGGTACACCTACTTTTACATTCAAATGACTGTATTCTTTCCACACATGAGACTTGTCCTCTGAAAGTGCACAGTGGAATTGATGAAACTGTTCCAGTGCCCGGCCCCCATCTGGGTGAAGAACCTTTTTCTAATATCCAGCCTAAGCCTCCCCTGACACAACTCCAGGATCCCCAGGTCCCTTTCCATGGCACTGCTTTCTGGCATCTCACCCCCCAGTCTGTACAAACATCCAGGGTTGTCCTACCCCAGGTGCAGAATCTGATACTTGTCTCTGTAAAACTTCACGTGGCTGGTAATTGCCCAGCCCTCTAATTTGTCGAGGTCTCCCTGCAGGACCTCCCTGCTTTCAGGGGAGTCAAAGCTCCTCCCAGTTCACTGTTACCTGCAAACTTACTTAGTATGCCTTGAAGTCCTGCATCCAAGTGGTTTATGAAGCTGTTGAAGAGAACTGGGTGGAGGAAGGAGCCCTGCAGAGTCCCACCAGTGACCATGATACACAAGGTGATGTCTCAGCTTTCTGCCAGCTCCAAACTGGAGAAAGAAGACAGCCCACAGGCATGCCAGTTAGGAGGTCTGCATTCCCGTTGTCCCCTTTCAGTGCAGATTTTCTGAAGTACAGAAGTACTGAGCCACCAAAAAATGCATGGCAAAATCGTTCTCAGATGTCAAGACTGCCTTTAGAGCTGGGGCAGCAGGAGTCAGCAGCAGCGTTACCAGAGGCAACACTTGCCAGCATGGCTGCGTGGTGGGGCTTGAAAAGCAGTGAGGACATTTGCTCTCTTCTCATCAGAGGAAGGAGGCCAGCCCATATCAGGAATCAAAGCAGTATAAGAGAATAAACTCCTCCAAGTGGCTAGCAAGGCAGTGCAGGATGGCTGTGAAATTGCCCAACATCCTGATGAACTGGAGCAGGATTTACATATAAACGATGTCAAACAAGCACAGCCTCCATAGTGCTCTGACAGTCACCACCTCAGCATTACTCATTTTGATATCATTCCACGCTGTGAAAACATGCATGAACCAAAAGAGTTTTACTGTGTTCTACAGGGTAGAAAAAACAATTACAAATGAAACCAAAAAGAAAATACTCATTATTATACATTGGCAATTTACTTGATAATGACCCACATAGTTAAAGCCAACATCTCTTATGTTATAATTTCATGCTACAAGTGCCTTCACAGTTTAACATAGAACTAATGTGGGATACTCTGTTGAATTACCAAGTAACTAAATAATAATAATAATACAGGAATTTGAAAAACCTAAGCTTCAATTTACAATGATTTGCAATTGAACTCTGAAATTTTTAAGACTCTCAGACTCTTTAATCCACATTTCCAGGAAGTTCCCAAATTTTTTTCCCTTCATATAAACCAACAAACATGTTTTGCTTTGTTATCAGTAACATCATCAGTGATTATTTTACTTTGGTGTCTCAAAAAGACTGAAATGCTCTGCAGATTGATCTGTATGAAATTCATACCATGCAGATAACAACAGGCAATGGAAACATCATCCCTAAAGATCAAGAAGAGGGACATAAGTTTAATTTTTTGAGTTTCTACTGTGAGAAAGGTAATAGCAATACCTCACATAACCTGAGACAACTAAAATGCAAGGGAAGCTGGAATTCATGGGAATTGGCAGTGTGCTCTCAGAGAAGGCATTTTTCCCCCCCATACTATTTTATAAGAGCAGAATCACTTTACCAGCTCATTCATCTCTCTACTTATCTGTTCAACAATTTAAAATCACAATCCATTGCTTTTAGATGACATCAATAGGAATGGTGAAATCCCTGGTGGATTTCATTAAGTCTTTGGCAAGTCTTCCCTTTTTGGGATTAAATCTCATCTTTGGCTCTTTTTGGGAAGTGGGTGGACATTTAACATTTATAGTGAGTAGACAGTAAAGCTTCAGGGGCTTAAACTACATGGCTCAAAGTAGAGTTTCTCAGAAGCCTTGGCTGTTTTCCCTGGAGACTTAACATCTGTTTGATCTCTACTGGAAGACTACCCACTGTGAGATCCCCTTAACTGAAGATGTCCCCAGCATTTTTATGTTGCTTCTGGGACTTTGTGAACTGCCTTGTCCCCAGGAAGCACTGCTATCATGGCAGTGCATAAATCAGAACTGGAACTTTGATGTAGATGGGGCCGAATCCATTAATTGCTTTAAAAGTCTTTGTGATTTGCGTTGTCCCAGAGGACATGCAGTTACAGTGATTCAAAGATCATACCACGCTTTGATGTTGCCAGGGCTGGGTTCATTTTTGCCTGAAATTGTAAGAACAAAGCTTTACATGGACACTGGAAATTAGCTGGGAGCCAGTGCAAGGATGGAATCCATGTTATTTCCTTCTCCAGGCTTAATGAGCCTTAGAAGAGCCCAGCACTTTGTTGGTGTACAGGAGTTTAGTTTTGACAGGTGGGGACACAACACTCTGGCCAGTTCTTAGAGTGTTGCTTCAGCTGCTTCATCCTGGAGCTATTTCCTTGGAGATGCTCAGACATGTTATAAATATTGGGCTTGGGTATTACCAGCAGTTTGCCTGTGGAAAAATGGAACGTGTCCCTTTAACCCGAACATGTGGCTGCTGCTGTGGTCAAATGGGCTCCCAAGCCTAACAAGCACTGCTAGATACTCCAAATTATAGAGGTTTATATTATAATGACAAGCTCTGCGTCCCACAGGAAAACTGTACGGGACATAGGTCGTGCACTGTTTTATTTATGATTACCTGTTGCTTTTCTGGATTGTTGGCAAGCCTGGTTTGCAAAGCATGAGGATAACAGCCTGTGCATGAGTCTGGCCTATTGTACACATGAGGTAGGCACTTTGCACATCTATTAGTTGTCAAAGTCATCATCCAGCTCTGTGCTTAGAGTCTCCAAAACCTTTAAAGACATATCCTTGAACTCCAGAGCTCAAGTTCCATTGCTCAGAAATTGTACTCAGACTTCAGAGCCCAAAGTTGTGGTGCATGTGCAAATTTTAGTCTGGCTTTGTGGACCAGAAAAACAAGTCTATTACCTCTCTAGGATGAAGTTAATTCGTTATACTATGTAGACAGGTTACATACATGTAAGAAAGAAATCAGATTAATTTTGTAGTCTGCACAGAAATAACTTTAAAATACACACACAGAACGGAAAAATAGGCAACATAATAACAGTAACGGAATCAATAATAATAATAGAAATTAGCAATTCCTTTCCATTTTCCAGACCAGGCAAGGAAGAGTTAAAACAGTTTGTACCAATTATTGACTACAAGATCTGCAAATGATTGCATAAAATTTCCAAAATATGCCTGCAAGCTTCTATTATTGATGTTGTGCCCCAGGACATGCACATATGGATTTAATTGTCTAAAGTGTTTTATTAATTAAATTGCTATGATTTACCTCTCCCATGTTAGCATTTACAGTTTATGAAACAGCTCGTAATTAGGAAATTACTATACTGATGTTGCTTGTTTACTTTGCAAGCAATACATAATAGTGCCACATTCCTCTTTTTAAACCCACCCTCCCAGGCTACCTTTTTTCTAGCCCGATTAATAGGCAACTGCTGCTGGTGCGTTAAATTGCTTTTTGGGTATGTTTAGGGGGGAAGATAACTGCTAGGGTTACTGCTACTGGGGAAGAGCACAGCAGCATCCTTTTTCCTAGGCTGAAAGCTTCATGCAGACCTCAGTGAAGTCAACTGATGTCTTTCACTGGTGTGTTTTGGATCTGTCCCAACAAGCAAAAATGAGGGTGTATTTTTTTCCCCAAATACAACATCGTGTTGATTGTGGAGTATCCAAAATACTCTAACTGGACATATACTACTTTGTTCTCATAAACAAGATTTTGAGTTTTCTTTACTGAATATCAGAAAGATTTTCTGGAGTACTTATGAATAAATGCCCTGAAGCTGTGCACAATTGGATTTATTCAAATGAAAGAAAGGCTGTAAGTTTTATGCAGAAGAATATTTGACAGTGAGTAGATCGGTATTACTGCATCAAAAGGTTGCTTAGCTGATCTAGCTGATAATCCATCTCTGTCTGAAAGTTAGTATTATTAAATCTATAATTTAATTCTATACTCTTGAATTTTGTACATCTTTTTGCTTACTTGGAGTGTGTGGACACCATATAAATGACCCACATGTATATGTGGAGGAAGAGAGAGAAGAGTGGAATGTTATTACAGCAGGCAGTTGGACTTGATGATTGTTGTGGGTTCCTTCCAAATGAAATATCTATTCTATTCTATTCTATTCTGGTTTAAGACCATAATGGAAAAGAATGATCTCTTGAGTAAAGTTTACCACAAAATATCACGCAGTAATTTATATAAATATTTTTCTTTGCTTCTGTTATGCTACTTTGCACACTGGAATAAGATCTTACATAGCCATGGCCTCTTCCAGTCCCATAAATTCCAAAAAGTTTTACAATTCTTGCTGATACCAAACAACTCAGTACTCTGCTTTCCCCAGCTTCTACTGAGTTCAGTGAGAGTAGGGATGGGCACAATGCAGCTGATGGCATTAATTCAAATACCGTATGTGCTGCCTTGTTTGTGATGCAAGCTGAAACCTACATGCACCTTTGGGTGAAAGTTGCATTTTAAACCCCCAAGTGAACAGAATTTTGCACTGGAAGGAAGCTATGAGGGATGAGAAACAGCACTTGAGGTGTTCACATAGAAACTGGTGCTTTCTTCTGAAAGTGAATTTAACCCTTCCTGTGAAATAAAAATCTTGCCCTGCTTAAGAATTTTGTCAGTCTAGTAGTGTAGTGTCACCTCTTGGATTCCCTTTCCAGTGTAATGCTTAATAGGAATGTTTCCCTAGACACCAGAGGATGAAGTGATCTTTCAACTAACTACTCTAATTGGTCTTAGCAGCTTTGAACTGGTTTAGTGGTTTTGGTAAAACATGAAGCTGTCTTAGAAATTATTTCTGCCCCTGTAGCTTATTGAGCATTTGGTGTGTAGTGAGTTATCTTCCAAAGTGGTGAATTATAAATGGAACTCTCTACATGTAAAAATTCTTTGGGGAGAGATCATTAAAGGGAATTTACTGACACTTGTATTGACTTTGATTCTCTTTGATGAATGAGTGAGGTCATGTTCGTCTTCAGTTTGGTTGATAGAGGTTGATAAGTTACTTTCTTCCTCCTTTGCTCTCTGTGTAATATGAATGGAAAATTTCTGTGCTGAAGCAGTGCACTAGAAGAGGGCTAAAATCAGCTAAAAAGGGAGATTTCAGGTAGAGTCTTCTTTACTCTTAAAAGAGTCTGCTTTTGAACAGGTCTCTAGCTTTCAAAAATGTTCATTAAATACAGATCCGCTTAATTCTGTGGAACTTGCTAGGCAGGAACCCCTTTGAAAATCAGATCCTTGTTATAGGTGCAAAAATCCTGAAAATGCTGACCAAAATACCAAATTACCTCAGAAGCAGAATCTCACATGACAAAAATATTCCTCATTCCAGGACAAGCTTTAATAAATTAGTCTGATGATGATTTACTACTGTAAGTACAGCCGTGCTCTTACTAGTACATTCACAGTTATGGAAATAAAGAGTCATTTCATAGAAGTCAGAATAGTTCCTCCTGCATAAAACCAAAAAAGGGGACAAAAAAGCCTGCTCTTTTTCTGCTGTTTCCAAAGTTGCAGCTGACTAAGAATATTGACATACCCTAGACTTATCTATCCTTAGGAAATGTAACATGTTGCCTACTATCCCTCTTGCAGGAGTAGCCAAGCCACGCTGACCAGATGTTTTGTGTTAGACCCTTCCTCCTCTTTGGTGGATGGAAAGTAACAGGAGGATGGTTTGGAGGAGAAGCCTGGTCTGGGTCCAGGGTATTGTAGTTGAGCCCAGGAGGTCTACCCCGTGTTCTGAGCTGGGTACAGGCCATGCTCTGTGTCAGTTCTTAACTTATTTCTGGTGAAAGTCAGCTGTGCACCTCTGCTTGCTGCTCTGCTTTTCCTAAGGGTAAACACATGAGTGAAGGCCAAAGAGTCATGTCATATCTCACAGACATCCTTAGACATGGCCCTACACTCTTCCCATTGACTGCTGCAGAAGCCTGGAGAGATGTACTGGAAAGCTCAGCTTTCTGCTCTTGGAATGATAAAATTCACTTTCCCCACAGCTGAGAAGCTTTGAGTGGACACTGCCTAAACAGTGTCACAGGGCTATACTCTTTCTGAATGCTAGTGCACAGTCACCTCCTTTGCCATCACATACATGCTTCGGGCATCCCACACCTTTACAAGGTGATTTCATTAGGATTCCAATTAAAAACCTGTGAAGAAATCTCTCTCTTGCTCTTTTCATTGTAAATATTGTATCTTGGGTTTGCTACTGGAATTTAGAAGCGGATATCTCTGCAATTAAAGTCCCAATTATACTGTTTTTCAGCTTCGTTTTGTCATTCACTTCTCAGTAAACTCCCTTATGATAGCTAATATTTTAAGAAAAAAAAGAGGAAAAAGAACTAATCAGAAAAAAAGAAATGTGTGAAATCCTCAAAGATATGATTTAACCTTTACAGGACTCAGAAAACCACTTAGTACCAGCACTTGTTATAATGTGCAGCTCCATGAGGACAACAGCAGTATACCTGCTACAGGAACATTTTTGCCTCTTTATAATATTAATTGATTGAATTTAAAATGGCAACATCAGTGTCAGCAGGACATCTTCAAATCCCAGCTATGATTTTCAGTGTGTGTACAGAGCATTTCTGGTTGGAGCAGCATGTGGATGGCCTCTGGCTGGTGCAGAGCTCTGCTTGATCTCTGTGTTTGGCTGCTGTAAGCCCTGAAGTGTTTTCCCCTCATGGAACAACTCACCTTTTCTGTAATGCACAATATATATATA
>VXBX01003166.1:44371-83178 GCA_013400415.1 Scytalopus superciliaris | reverse complement strand
ATATATATATATACACACACATATATATATATAAAATGTCATATAACAAGCAACCAGCACTGAATAGTGGTAAGGCCACTGTGCACTCCTGTGCCCTGGTGCAGCTCTTGGCTTCTAAACTGAGAATGACAGAGGAAAATTAATACAGTATGTATAAAGAGAAAACATCTTTAAAAGTCATGAATACATATCTTGCCACCAAATAGTTTTCTTTTCAACAATAAAATATCATTTCCTAACTGAGGTTTGGTCCAAAGCCCCAGAAAATCAGGGGGAATGGTTTCAAATTCATTCTTCAGGCTATGGATAAAGTCCTTTGAGCAAATTTTTTCACTCTCATCCATAACTCATATAAGTAATGTGTAGAATCTCTGATTTTAAAGAAGTATTCCTTAAACTGTGCTTTGTAGGAAATAAGGAGCAGGAGTTTTTCCTCTGCCTTATCACATCTAAAATACACCCTAAGCTGGGAAGTACTGTATTTCACTGTGGCTGTAAGTGTAAAAATATCTCACCTCTTTATATGCAGGGCCAGTTGTTCAGAAATGGTCATCTTGCTCAGAAGGACCAAACTGAGTAGCCAGAGCTGTGAGAAGAGTCCTTGGATGGCATCAATTGTAGCAGTCCTCTGCTGGTCTTAGGGCAGGATATGATGCTTGGGGATCCATCCAATGGCTTCTAGAGGCCAACACCACATTAGTCCATATTGATGGCCTCTTTTCTATGCCATGGATTAAGGTGGTGATTTCAGGTGCACAGAAACAGGAGCTGAGCCCTTCTCGTGAGCCTTCACTTGAAAATTTAGCCTCACACGTGCCTATGCCAAATAGCCATGAATAAATGCTACATGAACAGCGAGATTGCAGTACACGTGGAAGCCACACTTGGCACCCACAAAAAGATAAATCTATGTCATTTTCCTCTTCCATTTTATCTCTTGTGACAGTATTAATCGGCCTCAAGTGACATATTTTATGATGGCCTTTTTTTATTAAGCGCTAAGCAAAACCTGTATTTCTCCAGAGCACTAAGGGGCCACTGGTGTGAATCTGTCATTAACATGCTAAAGAGTTCTGCTCCAAGAATAGTGTGACCTGTTCGTTTGTATGTTAATAGAGCTTGTGTCTAGAAAGATTGGAAGGCAGTTTTCCACCAGGCACAGGCTGCTCCTGAGAACAATGTATGGGGCTCCTGTGAAACAACAACAACAATACCAGCGCCTTTCCCCTTCTATAGCACCTCTCATTCCAACAACTGCAAGCACCCTGAAAATTAAATAGGTCTCACAGCAGTTCTGGGATGTTTCATCCCCGACAATCTGGTTTGGGAACTAAAAAGGTGTAAATGGGGAAAGAGTGAGATTTGCCCTGGACTCCATGAGAAGTCAATGGGAGAGCTGTGGATAAAAGTTGAGTCCCAATTCACAGTCACCTGAAGGCAACTTTGCTCTGCACAATGCAAAGATCACAGTGGGTTTAGAAGACCAAGAAAGAAATTTCTCAGTAATAAAATACTATCAGTTACTAATTTTCAGTCTGGGCTCCTGAAATCAGCTCCTTTATAAACACATAAATAAAAATGTTCTTCTTTTCATTGACACTGAGCACTCAGGTTAAATCTAGGCATCTCAGTATGAATTTATGTATCTGGCTGAAAGCATCTGGGGTTCAAACTCTTGGCAATTCAGCATCACAGGTAATGGAAACTGGATTTTTTTTTTTTTATATACAGTTGGTCTGTTTCGCTTGTGTTGTGGTTAAGGTGGAAAATATCTGTTGGAATAATAGAATTATCTTACAGGACTAGGGGATGTTGCAAAGACACACTGCTGGCAGGGAGACAGACTGATAAAAGGAGCTCCTAATCTCATGCAGCTTCAGGGGCATCACCTGAGTGCAGGAGTGACAAAGGTCTGTGGATACACGGGGAAGTTTTCCTTGCATTGACCCAGGAATCCTTCTGGAAGCACAGACTCCTCCCCAATGTGAGTGGTCAGAAACATCTCTCCTGCAGCTTATCCACTACAGGATTTAAATGGATATGTAAGTGCACTCCTATCAGCAATATTAAGTACTTTTGAAATAAATTCCAAAGACTCACTGCAGAGAGTGGGAAAGGTTGTCTCTCCTTCTTACACCACTTTCCTTGCTGTGTAGACAGAATTAAGGGGAGGGATGCAAAAATCGATTGCTTTTCTTCACTGGGTCCAGATTTAAAAGCATGCTTCCTCAGGAAAGCTGTGAATTGCCCATCCCCAGCTCAGTACTTGTTCTAGGCAGTTTTTTGTGTCACACAAACAATGGAAATGGGCTGAGTTAAATTTAGCAGGGCAAGGCAGCAAAGTTCAACTTGTAGTTCTGCTCCGTCCCCAGGTTTGCAGGTTTTGCAGCTCAAGACACCTTCGATTCTCCTTGTTGGTTTTTCATGTGGACTGATAAACAGAACAAAGCAGGTGCCTGTGTGTAGGAGAATAAGGTACATCTTTAATCAGAGGGAGAGTGAGCTCAGCCTGTGCACATTTGTGCACTTGCTGCTGCGCTCACAGTGCACGGAGAGCAGGCCAGAAACCAACAGCATCTTTGCCCTGAAGAGCATTTAATCTGAGGCACAAGGAGAAACAACAAATCCTACGTATAATTACTTAGCCATAGGAATAAGACAGTTTCATCTGGCCAATTACAAGGGCATGGATTGAAATGAAGAATTTAGGGGAAAAAAGTAATTGCTTTACAGAAATAATGGCAGGTACCTGGGAAGAGATGCATAAAAAGACTAAAAATTATTCATTAGGCAGGAATCAGAAGAGACCTCAAACACACACCAAGGATTTTCTTGCTGCATTCAGATGAACCCAGAAGTTGGCACTATATAATTACAAGATTACTTTTTAAAAAATTCAGATGGAAAGTAAGTGTCTAAAACTCCTGCATAATCTGCACTTCTGGCTCTCATCCAAGCCATGCTGTGTAGAAATTCTTCCTGTGTTTCTTCAAGGATTTCCTATTTTATGGTAAGGATTAATGTTGTCTGTCACTCAACAATATATTGAGTTATTCAATTTATCCAGTAAGGTAAATGTCAGAAAATTATCAGGAATGTCACTTAATAAATTAACAGTAGAGTCTAATAACAAGGAGTTTTATTAAAAAAACCAAACAAAACCAACCAAACAAAAAAACAAACAAAGAAACTTTTCACTTGATTCCTTTTATGGTTCAAGGAGTAGGTTGAAGTTTACTTGAATTCAAGGAGGTAAAAAAGCAACCAAATCTTACTCTGCCTGTGTGGATTGAAATCCATGATGTCTACCAATAGAGAGAAAACTCAAGTGATGTGAAAGAGAAAAGAAGCATCAAAGTAAAAAAAAAAAGCAAAAGCAAAAGCAAGCAGAATGGAGATCCAAAAAAAGAAAACTGGGAGATAATGCAATATTTCAGAGGGGGCTTTCTGTAAATGACATTTTTTGTGGGGCAACTTTATTTCCATACATGTTCATGTGATACAGAGTTCATTCAGGCTAAGGACCACAGCTAATTCACTCACAATTACACCCCAGCTGCAGAAAACTGAACCCAGAATATTTTTAAAGATTATTTTGCTAATTACGATATCCAGAGTTCCCCCTCAGCCATGAAAGGCAATGTCACTTTAGGCCATTTGATGTATCCCAGCCTCGTGGTAAAAGTAGAAATAAAATTTACTTAACCAATAGAGTCATGAAAATCAGCAATATATTGCTAATTGCAACAACCCAATTTAGATGTGACAAATCAGCTAAAGAAAAGTTGGCATCAGCCCACAAAAGCACTTATGACCTTCTTCCAAAGGGCAATGACAGAGCATTTTGGTAAAAGAATTAATGTGAGTTAGATGAGGGTTACAAGTGTCTCTGGGAATTACCTGTCAGCTGGAAGTGAAAGAGATGATGTCTATCTTACTACAGTCCAGAGATGTAAATTTTATTGCAGATTGTGTGAAACTGTCTCTCTAGGCACTTTTCCCCCTGAAAAACAAATACATTTTTACATCATTTAGAAAGCATGGAATTAAGTAGCCACATTTCCATCTTGTTTAAATGGGGACAAACCTCCAAAACCCCCTGTGTGTCATGCACTTCAGTCTCAGAGAGTGACACAGGAGCATAGTAAGTGTGGAAAAACAAAAAAAAAAAAGGGAAGAAACAGAGAATGTTTAACATTCAGAATTTGTCCACAGCCGATAATTTATTGGAACTCATCTGTAACAAGGCCTGGCACTGATTTATAAGTTGATTTGAAAAATAAATAAAAGTGATAGAAACCTGCATTTGGTTTTAATGATAGACTGTTGCAGCATGAAAAGTAAGGATATGAAGCATTGCAAGGAAATTAGATATTATGCCCTGAAGACAACTGCAGCTACCAGCCCATTAATTGTTAGATATTTATTATTAAAAATTTCTTTTCATGAGTGACTGCAGAATATTTGCACTCTAAAAGTTGTTGAGTTCTGACATGAATGAAGCGTATGAAGCTCATTTTTTTCTTCCCTCTGTGTGTGTGTGTGTTTGTGTTTGCGGAGCTGACAAGGCAGCTGACCCAAGAATGTGATGAATCTTTCCTGCACAAACCCAACACACAAGTGCTGCCCCTGAATTGATACTGAAAAGCATAATGAATGTTGGGAAGTTTGCTGCTCCTCTGAATTTCAATAGCAAGGGGCTTGACAGTCCTTGTAAACAAGTCTTTCTGGAAGCTGTGAGGGCCCAACTCTGTTTGCAGTGAACTGAGAGCATTCCCAAAGAGCTCTGATGATATCTATGGGTAGTGTATCACCTCCTGTGTGTTCCCAGAGCTGAACCCATTATACAACCAAGTCCTGCAGAAAGAAGGAGACAGGTATGTAGTGAAAACCAGCAGTGTGTGTTTGAAAAATCAAAAAGAAGGCAAGAAAAGTATCATTTTTAAAAGTGGTCTAAAGCTTTTGGCAAACTGAGGCATCACATCATGCCTTAAAAGTACAGAGGAATTTCCATCAAATTAATTACGAAACAAACCAAGTTCACAAAAAACTTGGTTCTTTGTCTCCTTTGCAGGACAATCCAGCAAACCCTCCTACTTCACCACCCTCAGCTTAGAAAACAGGCAGCATTGATGGCCTTTTGATGCAGCAGTATCAAAGAGGAAGAGCACGCATAGGACTGATGCCCACATTGACCTGCTGAGTGACTGTGGGTGCTGACCTGCCTCTAGCAATGCAGACATTAACATGCCCTTCCTTTCAAAAGCACTTGGAGGACAACTAAGGAAAATGGGAAAGGGGCAGGGAGAGCAAAACATGATGTTTGATTATTACATAATTGTTATACTGCTTTAGTATCTAGACCCACAAAACATTGCACAAACACATAAATAGAAAAGGCCCCTATCTCAGTCTCAAACCTCTCTCAGAATGGACGATGAATTATTAATAGCAGTTATAATAATTAAATATGATAATAATGTGGCAGCAGAAACTCAATGGAGGAAGATCAGATCTCAAATCCTTGTTACTTGGATTGTCTGAGACAAATCATCATGAGTTTGTACAGTGTTTGGATCCTAAAAGGCAACTCTTGACTCTGTTACAAGCAAAGCGATAGATGCATCCTTCCTCTTTTCTCTTCCAAGTTGTATAAGTGGTTTATCCCTATTTCTCCACCCTCAATTCACTTGGAAGCCTGTATCTCTAAGGCCACATGCACTAGGAAAAGAAGATTTTCAAAATCAGGGATGTGTTCAGCTCATGCTACATGGTACCTTTGGGATGTGAACATTTCTTTCTCCACAATGAAAAATAACTTACAGTCTACATTACTGTTCTTTCCTTGTAGATACTTCTGAGCTGTTCCTAACGAAGATAAAATCTGGGAGGCCAATACCTCCTTCTCAGAACGCAGATTTAAAAGCAGAGGAACATTTTAGGCAGTGCACAAAAAGACAGGGAGCTATTAAAGAAGATTCACAGTTATAGCCAAATATATTAGTGGTAGGGTTAGCTCTTGAAATGAGAATTTATAACATGCCTTAACCTAATCCCTCATTAAGATAATTTATTCCCACCCTCAAGGTCTCACATCACAGCTAGCACTAGGCAAATAATTAGTAACAAACAATTCATTTGATCAATTTCAGCTCCTCTTTTTTAATGAATTGTCAACCAATGCAGTGTAATTTTCTCAAATATATTTATAATTCAACATTATTTTCCCGTTTTTGTGGCACACTTGTGGTCTGTTGTTTACCCAGGAAGAGTGGGGTGCTTGGTGGTGGCTACTTGAGGCATTTGTAGAAGTTGCATGACATAACTGTGTTCTTCGCCTGCAAACTGGGATGTAGGGGTCAAATTCACTTGGTGAATACTCAGGCTTTCAAGATTTTAATATTATTTTCCCTAAATAAAGTTGGCTCCATGAAGAATTTAATCTGTAATTTACAGATGACTATGGGAATTTTTTTTGCTTTGGGGTCAAATTGCCTGTGAGACTCACAGTTTCCTTTGTAGTTAGGTGGCAATGGGACCTGCTTCCACCTTGCTGCTGTGAGGGAGCATTCTGGCCCAGAGAGAGTTGCAAGCCTGTGTGCTAATTAAGGTAGCCGTGGGAAGTTACTGCATCAGAAGCATTTCCTGATGAATCTCCAGGAAGTATCCAAACACTTGCTGAAATACTGGCTAAGCTCCTGGCTCATCTGCCCTTCTGCCTGCTGTGGAGAAACCTGTGGGAGTCTGGTTAGTAAATGTGGCATCCAGAGGACTGAAAGGTTGTGAAATGAATTGGGGTCTCTGACACAGCCCTATCTGGGCCACCACAACAGCCCTGGAAGGTATTTTCAAACTACATTTTTTTCATGTTCTATCAGCCAGAATGAAAGCACTTATCAAGCTAATGAAAATTCTTACATCTCTGTCAGCTGATGGGAATAAAGTCATGCAATGCTGTTTGCTAAAACTGACTCCAAGTGCAACCTATAAAACCAAGGAGAGAAATACAGAGGTTGTGGTATAAAGGCAACAGGCCCACATTAGAGTCACCCTGCCCAGCATCTCTGTGTCAGCCAGCCTCTCTTCTTTTTCTCTGAAATGGGGAGAAGTGTTTTGTCATTTCCCACATGTGGCTGTTCAGTTGATTCAGTTTGCTTTCCACGACAAGGGCGAGTTGGTACCACAAGGTTTTTTGGGAAGCAGGAAGGCAGAGCTGAGTGTGTGTTACCCCAACACAAACAGTGATAGGTGGTTCAAATAATCCCCCTAAAGCAAGTAGTGTAACTTCAGAAAGTTCAGTTAAACTTATGAGACCACAGAGAATGTAACTAAAGCCTCCAGTCTCACTTCAGCCCTGCAGACACTATTCAGTGACAGACAGGCATTTTAGCTCTTCAAATTAAGCACTTTTAAAAGAATGCTGTACATTTTTCCTTCAGTGTTTTATCCTTTGCATGCCTGGATGCAAGGCAGAGAAAAGGTGTGGGGTATTTGGCATGGGAGGTGGGTAAAGTGACAAACCGTACTCTTCTGGTTGGGGATAATTACAACAACCCCACAATATTTATATTCTGTGCATTACATTATCAAAATGTGAAATTAATTTTAATTTATATCAAGATTTTCTTTACAGTAAACTATTAAAAATCTGTTACATTAATGCCAATTAAGAAATGCTACTAAAATATGAGCTCTCAATATTCCTAATGAAGACATTAAAAAAACTCTACACACATATCTACTCCAAAGAAAGTCTCAAGCAAAATCTAAGAAAAACAAGTATGGATTTTGACAATTTCCTCCCCATTTATTTGCTGGTTTAGGGGACTTTCAGAGTGGCAAGATCTCAAAAGGATAGGTAAACTAAACCCCAATATTTCTTCACATCAAGAATGCACTGTTGACCTCCTGCTAAACTGGCATCCCAGCTTTACTGTGGAGGAGTAACACCAAGTGTAAAGAACAGATTCCCAGGTATTGATGTTCAGCTACAATGCTAGTGAAATATAAAGAAAAACATTCAGCAGAATAATTTGTGCTGGTTCTATTTCATCCTGTAAAACTGGTAAGATACAATGTACCATTTATAGAAAACCTACATAAGAAGACCTAATTCTTTTATTTCATTTCTCTCCTAGCTATAAAAATGCCCAAGTAAATTCTGTTGCACAGTGTGGTGGGATAGTGTCCCTCCATCTTTTCATCCTCATATTTGCACCTGTTCTGTGAATTATTATCACTACAGCCTTCCCAAGAAAAGAAGAAGGAAGATATTCCAGGAGCCAAGATGACTGATCTGGTAACTTGACCACTGTATAAAGGTCTCCCATTCCAGCACTTCTGGCATTCTAGTTCTTTGTTTCTTTTGGCTTTTTAAAGGTATCATTAACTAAAAATGTAACATCTTGTCTTATATCAAACAATATTTTCTAGTAAGTGCAAACTATTCTTCCTTGGGTTTTGGGTTTTTTAAGCCTTTCCTACCACCAAAATATTCCCTACACTTTCCCTAAGGATGAAATCTGTCCTCAGCCCAAGCCAAATTACACACACAATTACTCCAGTTTGGCTGTTGAGTTTGAAGGAGTTCAAATTGCTGATACTCAGCCCCAGGGAGGAGCTGGTTGATCTCCTTTTGCAGCAATCTGTATGTTTTTGCTTTTCAAAAATTTCCACAAGTTTCTATTTGTATTCACAGCTTTATAAAAAAAAAATAAAATTGCTAATTGTTGTTACTTATTCTGCATAAACCACCAATTTCATGCATATTAAACATATGAGCTCACAGAAGTGCCCTGGCCTTCATTGACAAGGGAAGGCCTCAAACACTTCCTTTTTCTTTAAAACAGATGTTCTTTTTTGGCAGAATATGAGAACCAACTACTCTTGTTTCAGCACGAGATACCAAAGAGAGGAGATTCTGTTCTCCTCTGAAATGCAAGTAGCAGTTCCAGTCTTCTTGCAGCTCCTGTGTGTCAGCAGGTTTATGGGACACTGTGCAATGCATTACGTTCAATAGAATTTGGATGAATTTGTAGTCATTGCACTTCTTGCAAATGAACAGTACAGATTTTTATAGGTAACTGTGGAGAAACAGAGTCGTGTCTGAACAGGACTTTATTAATCCATTGTTTAAAAAATTAATCTGTAGTAGTGTCAGGCACAGCCTTTTGAGCAACTGATCCAAGTAAATCACTTGGTTTGCTTTTGGATACCAGCATTCCAGAGGCAAAGAGATGAAATTAAGTTAGTCATAAGTGTTAGTTATTCCACAGTCAAAACAGATCATCAATTGACTATACATGAGTTAAGAGAGCCAGGATGCAGCTTACACATTCACTGAGATGAAATTAAACCTGTTAGAAAAGTATTCTGGTTTTATCAGTAGCATAGTACAACAAGTATAAACTCACACTTAAAATTAAGTGGTTTAGAGAGAGGGTATGTGCATCCCTACAGCAAAGTGCAACTCACAACCTACTGGTACTGCTGTTTTGATAGTTGGATATAAAAAAACTCTACAAGCAATGGGACTTTGCTGTGATGTTTCACCATTTTTTTTCTAGTAGAGTTCTCAGGTTATGAGGCTGCACATGTATTCAGGGAAGTACAGCTGCATCTCTCTGCTCGGTCCCAGATTTACCCCAGCTTCTTCTAAAATATAATGGGAATTCTGATCTCAGACACATGAAAGTTACTGCAAGGTAGGGAAGGGTGTCTTATATTGTCAGCTGCTCCGTAGTAACAACCTAAGTGCTCTGTACATGTGAGATAATATATGGTTTTTTTTCAGTGAGAAGTGTGCACACACAGACAGCTTCTGCTGAATATACAGGTGTGGACACAAACTCTTTGCTGTCTATCATCCATTTAAAGGAGCAAAATGTTTTTTTTGGATCTGGTGCTTATTTTTAATAAGTCAAGACCTTTGCATAAAGAAATAGTACATGTAGCTTTCACTCGAAAGGGAAACAAAATAATAAGACTGAACACTCAACAAGGTCATAGTTGTCATGGGGAAAATGATAAAAAATGATTAAAAAAAAATCTTGCACAGTATAAAACTATTAACTAGGTGCCAGGCTTTAAACTGTGTTCTCTAGTTGTGAAGAAATGAAAAGGGTGAGGGCAGAGGAGCAAGCACAGAGGTAAAGCCATAAGCAATCCAGTGTGGGTTACTCCTCTGACTAAAAGGAGCAACCTTCTCCCAAAGGCTCACATCCCCACGTAGCCACCTCAGCTCTTTTCCTGGTGCTGCCTTCCAACATCCACAAGCAGAAAAATTAGGCTTTTTGTGAGAAATAACAGAGGTAATGGATGTACTGCCAGGCCTCCCTGCTGTGGCAATTCGAAGAGCATGATGTGTTATGCACCATCTTATTTGCTGCTGTGATGAGCTTCAGACATGTACCATTATTTACTACATGATGCTGAGAAAATAATGCAGGTTACCAATTCTATTGAAGAGAGATTACAATAATAGGAATGAACACAGAGAAGAAGAGATGCAGACAGTTCTTACTGTGAGCCTCAATAAATAAACTAAACAGAGAGGGTAAAAAGCTTAACATTGAAAATTACTTATGAAGAATCCCCTGCTCCACAGAATTTTAATTAGAAAAAACCAAAACAAATAATAATAAAAAAAATCAACCTAAACTCCCCAAGCTGTGCAAAGCACACTTTCAAAAAAACATGTTTTAACACTGTCAGTCCCTATAGAAAGAAAACAGTTAACAGCTCCAGAAGAAGAAATTTGGTAGACTGAAGAAACCACATACTAAATCACATGCAGCTCCCTTCAGCCACCTGCATACCTACCAAACTTAGCTCATTCATTTCCAGTTTGGCACAACTACTCTCAGATTTGAAGGACCTGCAATGAGGAAGACTGACAGGTGCCATCCTATTTCCAGCCGTGAAGTCTCAGCACACCTGAACAGATGTCTTTGCCCATCAACCAACATGTACATTAAGATTAATCTGCCTTCACAGTGGATCTCCCCAGAAGAGCAGCTTTGCACAGAGAGGGACAGTCTAGTGCTCCTCTGTGGTGATGGAATTTGGTGTTTGCAGAATAGTAGTTAAGGCTCAAGAGTATCTTAATTTCTTTGATTCCTTTGAAATATTCCTGTCCCAGGCCTTAGTCTGATTACTGAAACCTGCTTTTTATCCGTTGCATCCAACCTTATGTAATCAAAAAATACGACAGCCAAGAATTAAGGTTATTGCTCTCCAACACACCTTGATTTTCATTTATTTCCTTATCTTACCACAGTGCACAGAGCAGAAGGATAATCTGGTAAAATATTGCACCTTTCCAATACACAGCTACACCTGTTCTCCATACAAATTTATGTCTCAGTGGGAAGAAAACTAACTCTCTTAACTACTGACATTTCTCTTTAGAAGCCAAACCATGTATCACTTGTACACAATCTATGCTTCAGCTTCTTGTAAAAAACCCCACGAGTTCCTATCAGTGAAAGAATATAAAGAGTATAGATTATACTGAAGTTGTGCTGCAATGCAAAGTTTACCAAGTCTAAGATGGTCCATTCAAACAGCCTTTACCTGTTTGCCTGTGGATCCAAAAGCTTTGGGAAATAACTGGTGTCACCCCTGGCAAGCAGGCAAGCAATGATTGCTTAATCTTAGGCTGCTTTAATCCCAGGAAAGATGAAGTCTGCAAACCAGGCTTGTAGAGCCAGGCATGACTTACTTATTAAGGATAAAGAGTCCAGGGAAATCAGGTGTGACTCATGGTAAGGATTAGATACTTTTAAATCAGTTCTTATCTACATAGTTACACAGAATTTGTTTTCTTTGATAGGTTTCCTAACAGCAAGAATACAGTCTTCATTTGAAGAGGCCAAGCACTCACACTCAGATTTTGTCTATTAGCTGCACTGCAGAGGAAAGTGTAAACTAAGTATACAATACTATCAGCTGTTAACTTGAACTGCTTATTAAGGGCAGTTTTTAGTGTATTTCTCACTAAAATGATTTTCCAGTACCAAAATTTGGATAGTACATAAAATAAATAATCCTAACTTTAGGCTACATCAACGAAAGATTAAAGGCATGTTAAAGCCTAAAGAGCTTAAATTCTGCTTGTCACTGTCTGAAGCCTATATGAACTCTTCTTTATGCATTAAAGCCTTTCAGGAGCCTCAAATCCTCTTTGAGGCCATAGAGTCATTGAAAAGTTTTGTTTAGAATGGACCTTTAAAGGCCACTTACTCTAACACCCACTGCAATGAGCAGGAGCATCCCCAATTAGAACAGGTTTCTCAGAGTCCCATCAAACATGACTTTGAAAGTTTCCAGGGATGGGGCATCCACCATCTAGCTGGGCAACCTGTTCCAGTGTTTTGATACTCTCAGTGTAAATAATTTCTTCCTTATACCTAATCTAAATGTACCCTCTCTTAGTTTAAAACCATTACCCCATTTCCTATTGCAATAGTCCCCGGTAAATAGGTTTTTTCCCCATGTTTCTTGCAGACTTCCTTTAGCTTCTTAAAGGATGCAGTCAGGAACCTTCTCCTAAGGTGGCTCCCTTCTCCAGGCTAAACAACCTCAGCTCACCATAGGAGAGGTGCTCCAGTCCCCTGATCATCTTTGTGGGCCTCTGGACTCGCTCCAAGTCCATGTCCTTCCTGTGCTGGGACATCCTGTGCTGGATGCAGGACTGCATGTCCCCAGGTGTCCAAATCCTGTGGCTGCAATGGCTGTCTCAAAATAAAACATCCATCAGGTTCCAAATAAATTGGTATGCCTTTACCAATTTGTAAGAATAAGCAGATTTACTGCATTAGGAAGGGGAGTAATAACACAGAGGCTACATTTAAAGACACAATAAGCAGAGAAACCATGTTGATCTTTAAACAGCACCATTCATCATTGGTGATGCAGCTTTTCTCTCCTCAGTCAGAGATGTCAGAGACCCATTTCCCCCCAGCTCTCTTCTGAAGGGGTACTTTTAACTTTTAAACCACAGATAATTTTCAAAGTCGAGATGGGTCACTTGTAATTCTTATTGCTATCACTGTTTCTCTCATGAGGGATGCTAAGCAGGACCCTGACATTCAAAGGCTCAGATGGCCTTGAATAATTCACCTACCTGCAAATTCGAGTGCTTATACTTTCTATAAACAGCCTATAAGGTAAACCATGTACTAAGCATAGGGTGTGGTGCCCTTAGTTTTCTGTGCAGAGGACTTTTTACCTATAATCCCTATAAAGTCCTGAAAAGACTGAAACAGTTCTCACATAATGGAGCTACCACAAGGGCTTGGAGGTTTTGAACTCACAGAGAAGCATATAAGGAGGAAGAGCCTCCGTCAGCAACACCACATTACGTGTGAGACTGGGCTGAGCTGCTTTCACAGTGCTTCATCACCAAGATTCCACTGCTGTGTCATTCCTGTTCCCCTGCTGTGGGTAAGGATTTATCAGGTTTGGTTATGCCCATATTTTTGTCAGCACTGAGTGCCAATAGTTACTGTGGTGCTGTGGAAAACTAAAACAGTTCAGGGACTCAGAACAAGACAAAAGTAAAGAAACAGAAACTATGGCCTGTCAGTAAAGATTTACACTTTTACAAATGGTAGCAATAAATGGAACCTATAAATGTGTCCAAATTCCCAAAGATGATTTTAGTGGCTTACTGATCCACTCACCAATTATTTCATAGGCTGTAACTGAAGCTATAACCTTTCCCATGTAATAGGACTGTGTTTGTCCTACATAGGGAGAACTCTCTTTCCAACTAGATTAAAATAAACCTTGGATTTTCTTATGAATACTCGAGACTTTTGGGATGTAATTTCTTCTTAAACCACGTGCAAGGCTTGGCTTGGTAAATCCAGTTTATTGCCACTGCTACTCAGAAAATTCAGTAGTAAGCTGAGGACAGACAGACTTGGTCTATTAACAGAGAGCAAAGCAGACATGCCGTCAGCATGGAATCAACCAGACTTAGTGCATGTCCAAAGCCTTGCTGCCTGGCAGCCCTCTCCCCTGTCTGACTGGGTTTCACCCAGAACATGCCATCAATAAGCCTACTTCAGGAGTTGCCAGCAGAAGCCAAACTTACAACACTCTGTATGCAAAGTTACCTACTAACAGAAGCACAGGGGATATCCATTTAATCAACTTCCCCTTTGCTGCTGCACTAACAGGTAAACAGTAAACTCCAGGCAGGTAGCTGCAGATCAGACGCTGCACTTGAACACCAGACAGCACTGCAAGATCCAAATGCAAAAAAAAAAAACAACTTTGAACATGCACGAATACACTCAAATAGTTCTGTATTGACAGTATTAATTTCACCTACAAATCTCTTCTTAGAGATTTACATACTCTTGTTTTGCATTGAGCAGCAGTTACCAAATGAAGGTGTCTCTCTCTCTCCAGGGGATTGTGCTCAGATACTCACAGTTGAGCTTGAATCACACCATCAGGTGTTGGCAGTTTCAGCAGAGTTATGGCAGCCAACCCAGAGATACTTGGTTTATGTTTTAAGTATATTTATTAACACTTTGTAAACAGGAGAAGAAGTGGAAGATACAGAGAGAAAGATTTAGGATCACAGAATGAATTAGGTTGGAAGGCACCTCTGGAGGCCTTATGGTCCAACCTCCCCTGCTCAAGCAAAGCCATCTACAGCCAGTCCATGACAGTGCTTCTGAATATATCCAATGATGGAAACTCCACAACCTTCCTGGCTAACCTCTGCCAGTGCTCAGTCATCCTGACTGTAAGAAAGTCTTTCCTGCTGTTCAGAGGAAACCTCCTGTATTTCTGTTTGTGCTCACTGCCCTGGTCCTGCCACTGGATATCACTGAAAAGAACCTGGCTCAATTTTCTCTGCACCCTCCCTTCAGTGTTTATACACATTGATGAGATTCCCCTGAGCCTTCTCTTCTCCAGGATGAACAGTCCCAGCTCTCCCAGCATTTCCTCAAAGGAGAGATGCTCCAGTCCATCATCTTTGTGTCCCTCTGCTGGACTCTCTCCTGTAGCCTCATCTGTCTCTTGTGCTGGGGAGCTCAGAACTGGACACAGTACTGCAGGTGTAATGAAAATTACAAGGTAAAAGTTTACACTTAAAATACAAGTAAAGGAAGGAAAAAAAACCCACCAAAACCAAAACAGGAAGCATAAAACTGAGAAATCTAGCAAAGAGTGAAATAACCAAAAGTGCAGAGCAGCAGTACATTCCTATTAAACCTCAAAACCCAGCAAAACTGCAGAATCCAGGTGTAGAAAAGTGTTAAGTCAGCATAATATTCTAATCTGAGTATTTGTGCATGAATGTTCTTTATTGTATTAATCTTTGCTTCTCTACAAGTGCATGGTGAAAAGACACAGACATGGCATGGCATCATTATGCTCAATTCCTCACGTGATGACAATGCCTCACAGCTTTCCAATGGCAGCAGCTTTTGATCAGCAGCAAGGTGAACCAGTCACCTTAAAGTGATGGGTATTAATTCTTCTACAACTGCTACTCTCCCTGGTTTTCTTCCACAGCAGTGTTCACAGACAACAGAACAGATCAACAAGAACACAACGCAGAGAAGCTTCAAACAAAATGTGCAAAACCTATTTTATGGCTGTTTTACTTTCCCTTTAAATTATGCTACTATAGAACGAGGAACAGGAACAATTGAACATCTCTAACATTGGGGTAAAAGAAAACTGAGCTGACACGGGTATTGTTTCGTTTAAGGTACAGAAGGGCTCTGCTGGACTTGAGGCATAGGAGATCCCAGGGTGTTAACATCCATTCCTTGCTCATTGCAGACTTACTGAGGCAACTGGGCAAGTTACCATTTCTGTATCAGTGAAATGGAGACAGGACTTTTCTGCCTCATAGGCAAGACTGAAATTAATCTCTATAAACTGCCTGCACAGTCAGGAGTTTTATATTAAATATTAAAATTAATATAAAGATTTTTAAACAGGTAAAATGTAAAAGAAAGGGAAAAAAACACCCTTCCACTAACGAATTCTGAGCTATTACCTAAACCATATATACAATCCCTCCAGAAAAAGGTATTAATCCATTTAATTACTTCCTTAACTTGTGAAGTTTACTTATTATTTCCTGCCCTCCAGAGTATACATGCAATTTTATATCTCTTTTCAGAACAGTAAACAACTCAAAAAGTTTCCATGACTGAACAAGCAGCAGTCAAACATGAGACAAGGGCTTGTTTCTGCCTGGGAGCATGGGAGGCAGAAAGAAAAGAAACAATTAAGACACACCAGGTTAGTAAGGAAGGCACTTACTAAAGAAAAAAAGAGCACTTGCAATAATTTATTTCCTCTTCCTTTAGTTCTCAAAGGCAAGCAAGGGAGAAGAGAGATTTTCTTGGAAGATGGAATGAGGTCAAGGAGTTAACTCATACGTGTACTCATCAAGACCTTTCCAAAAATAACAGAACATATGAAAGATTTTTTTCATGGAGAAAAGAGGATTTAAAAGAATCACCCAGATGGTTATGACTGATATGAAACAGAAAATCCAGAATGTGACCAACCTGCAATAGTATGATGTAAGCCCTTAAATGCAGGAGTATAAACAAGAAACAACCCACAGTGCATAAACAAGAGCATGCCAAAAAGGGATTTAGCATCCAAAAGGAAGAAAGACAAATAAGGAAGTAAGGAAGACAAGTAGGAATGATGTATGCCTAAGTTTTAAAATGTTTGGTAAACTCAAAGCACAGAAGGGGTAAAACAGGATTAAGAAAAAACAGTTTAATGCAGTATCAGAACACTGTAGGTCTGGGGAGGCAGGGTGCAGATTCAGGGCAGTAGCTCTCCCACACTCGTATTCACATAGAGGTACCTGAATAATTAGCAGTTCTGATGATACTGATGTACTGAAATACTGAATAAATCCACTGTGCAGTCAATTACTTTGTTATTGAAGCGTGCCAAATAAATGCAAAAATGTAATGTGGCAGTAACTGCAAATGCCTGGTAATTTAGGAAAACAGAGCTCCCTCAGTTTTCCAAAGGAGGCAGAAGTAAAGGGTGTCACAGAGGTAGATTACTGGTATCAATGGAGACCCAGGTCAGACTGAAATTTTACTGTGAACTTCAATGCCATTGTAGCTAATTTTTACATAATAGTTTGTTGTGGGGTTTTTTTGTTTTGTTTTGTTTTTTTTTTTTTTTTGTTTGTTTTTTGGTTTTTTTTGGTTGTTTTTTTGTTTTTTGTAGAGAGGAGAAATCTGTGCAACATAAGAATCAACTATTTCACGTTATATTTAGATAATACATTTTCTGGTGAGAGAATTCAGTATTTTTTCTGTAGTTTCATCATGCCTCCTATAGAGTTCAGGAGCCCATGAGTATAAAATGCAATAGTTATTATGACCAGCCTTCAATATTAGGAAAGGTTAAACAACACCCCAATATAAGTGCTCTTACACAAAAATTAAAAGAATTTACAGTCACTTTGTGGACAAGCCCTTATTCATATTTCATAGACACAAAATCAATACACATATACAGTACAGAAGACTAAAAGAAAACACTTGCAGGTTTGTAAGGTTCTCTTGCATGCACTATGAAGCTTATTAAAAAACCCCACAATGCTACAAACAGCAATTCACTGAAATTAAGGTTTTCTCAATGAAAAGTATGAAACTGCACAGACCATGACAGATGGCAAATTATGAACTACTCTCATTTCTGTGTGCATTTTCTTTAACACACTTACATATTGTTGATTTGCAAGTACTAGACTCACACCTATGAAAATAAAGAGCTGGCTCTTAAATTTATGCTATTGACTGTAAACGTACAATATTCATTTATGTATAAAAATAATTTTTAAAGTACACCAGTAAAACAAAACATACATTTCTACAATTAAGAAAATTTAAAAAAAAAAATCAAAACTGGTGAGCTTCATTAACTCAGTCTTGTATGCAACAGAGAATAAATTAAAAGGTGAATTATTGTGAATGCTATGCTCTCCAAAGAGAGACCATGGAGACAAAACTGCGTTATACAAACAGTTTGGAAACCTACATACTATGTTTGAATTCTAGTCAGAAAGTTTGTGAGTGACTTCTCATCTACTTAAATAAAACAGATGCCAAATGAATAATAATTACTATGACTTTCTGTAGGTATGGTAGCTTTCACATAATTTGGTTTCCTGAAGTTTCAATAAAGTTTAGCAACAGACAAGAGTTTACAGATGGCAGAATTGAGACTGTAAAATTATCTGACCCACACTGGAAAGAGCAACTTCATTTAGTGAAAAGAATACAAGGGAATGTAAGAGTTCATAAATGTTACAGGGGAAAAAGTTTATCAATCCCCTTGACTTGGTCAAACACACTCTTACACCAAATCTGAAATTGTAACACTTTATCATCCCTTACCATAAAACTTTGGCTGTAACACCAAAATGGAAAGGCCATCCTTCTCTTTCAAGGTGTATGTTTATCAAATTCACACCTCTCTACCTTCTCCAGGACACAATCAGCGATGCAGCAGCTGGGATTTTAAGAAACAAAACTGTCGCATGCAATAAATTCTTCCAGCTCGGCAACAGTGGGTTTGTATGGGTTGAAAGGCTTTGCTGACACACCAAAGCAGCTTGAGTGCTGGAGACAGTGCAGTTATGTTAGCACAGCTTTTCACATATTCATCCCATCGCGTTAAGATGGTTATGTTATTCCATGTTCTACTCCATAACATACTTCTTAAGTCACATGCTAGCTACCAACATAATAAGCAAAATTTAAGGCACATTTTGTGTCTGTGCTTTGATTACAAGCTCCTTGGAACAGCAAATCTTCCCAAGTGTCTGAAAAACATTTTGCACATTTTGAATACTTTCATCAAGCAGTATTTTGGCAGAAGGCAATCCTGTGGGTTATTTCAGTTCTCTGTACATTCTTTCTGACTATATGTTTCTATGATCCAATTTACTTTTGTCTAAGTTGAAAGAACACACACCAAGATGCATCTAAGGGACACAATAACAACAAAAAAACCATGACCACATAAGAACAATGATTTGTAAGGTGATTAGTATTTTTAAAGTGCTGTTATTAAATATATAAAATGAAAGAGATGGCAAGCAATTCAAAAGTGAGTTGAATAAGAAAGTAAAGAGAGATAAATGGACTTAGTGTTCCTAAATTCATGATGAAAAAATCAGACTGGTAGTACATTGTCTCCTCCTGTCATTAAGGAAAGAAAACTGTAATCTGTATCCTAATCCTCTTAACTTCATCAGAAGACCACACAGACTGACACAATACATATTCCAAACACATTAGCAGATGCTGGTACTTTTTCCTCCAATATTGAAGAATATTGATTTGATGATACCAATTTAAAGAGAACTTCCATGTCTCTTTACACTACTATGACACACAAGGCCAGAGGCCACTAAAAATTTTGTATTTCACCACAGAATAAGCAAGTAACAGTTCCTTACACCACTGTTTCAATCACGATTTTTTCCATTCTGTGTTCTCACCCTGTTGAGGCCTAAAAGCCCATTCCCCCCTTGCCAAAGCATGAGTGTTGACTAAACAAACTCAGTCTCAGTTTTGCAAGCAATAGTCAAAAAGAGTAACACCAAGTTTTCCATAAAAATTTCAGTTATTACAATAAATATCAAGTTCTGTGATGATCTCAACAATAACTTAAAAACCCCCAACGTTTTTATTTAAAATGTAAAAGAGTAACAACATACCATACTCTAAACCTTCCACCTTTAAAATTGCGATTTGGTCAACCAGTCGGTGATTAGGCTCCATTAAATGTTGATACAGTATTACATTTAAATTACCCCACCTAAACAATTAACAAAGAACCACTAATCTCAGATCAGCCACACGGCCAATATTATTAAAATGCCCAAACTAGTCTTCTACTGTGTCCCACTTGATTGCAGCTTCTCAGCAGTTTGCCAGGAGCTGCTGTCCTTCATTGCCTGATAAAGCCATCTGATAATGGCCTGCAACATCTTTTTTGATGAATTCAAGTGCTCAGAAGAAAGGGCTCATGAAAGTGTGCAGGTACAGCCATCTGCAAGCAGACAATATGCCTTCAGCTCCTTTGGTTTTAATAATGTTCCCTTTGGAAAGTGAATCAGTTGAAGACTGTTCCAATAAAGTAGTAAGTCAAAGTCTAGACAAGGCATAAACCACCGTCTATACAGTTTGTGACAACGTCCTTGTTTTCCTTTCTTCCATAGTTTTTTTCCAAAGACCATGCAGTGAAGGCAGTTTGAATTTATCCATATTCTTACTGTAAACATTAAGAAATATACCAAGGACAACCAGCAAGCCTGACCACACGTACCTAAAGGGGAGGGAGAGGAGGGGAAAAAGAGTTACCATTAGCACTTTATCTGTAGCAATTACATACCAATATATGTGGATTAAATAAAAACCCTGCATTAAGAAGAGAAGAGTAGAATAAAAACCCACAAATCAATGGCCTCTGAATTTCCTTGAATCTTGATTATTACTATCCTTCCACCCTTCCTTTTCCTGTCCTGCCTGGAGAGCTTATTAAGGTGCATTTATAGTTAAATAATAACTAAACAATATCTGTTCTTTCTCACAGGAATAAAATAATCCTGAGGGGTTTTAGTATGTTTTTCCTTCCCATGGTGATGAGAGCTACACTCTCTATTACTGGTCCAAAACATGTTCTCACTCAGTGCCTTATATCCATACTTCCCAATGTAGGCATATTTTTGTTTCAGCTCTCCATTATTTTAAGCCTTAGGATTTTTAGCTGGAGCAAAATCCGTTTGGGCACTTAGTTGTAAGCTTTGTTCTTAAATCTGCAATAAATTTATATATACAAATAAAATGTAATATTATTTTGTTGCAAACCAGAAACAATTAGGATCAAAGTAGCAACTTAGCTGCATTTTTCAATGTAAGCTCTTCCTTGAAATTAAAAAAAGGGAATAAAGCCAAGCTCAAAGATCTTGTCATTTAATATCTCAAGATAACAGAAGCTTGCAGTTACTTAAAAGGGCTAGCTAAGAACTCAAATCTGAGCTTATGAAAGCAGAAACAATACTGTAATGGAGAAAATCCCTTTCTTTAGCCAAATCTTCCTCCACAGACAAAGTACCCAAACAATTTATTAAGTATCAAAAGCACTAGATATTATGTAAAGTTTTTCTTTAAAAAAAGCCCCACAATAAAAAATGCCAACACATGGAATAGCTTGTCTTCCAAGACCTTTAGGAAAATGGAAACTATTTTCTCTAGCATGGTAAGCATCAAAAGTCAGTCAATATTTACAGAAAATTGCCAACATTTGCAGAAGATATGAAATGACAAGCATTAAACCCTGAATATGATTAATTACTGTTGTTATATTTCCATGATCAAGAACATGATTTCTTATAAAATATTTAATAAAACATTTAAACCTGTAAATACTTACTGTAATGTAAATGGCTTTGCGAAGAACAAAAAAGAAAGCACAATGGTCATTGCTTTTCTTCCTGTTGTTACTGCAGAGGAAAACAAATATTTACCTCTTTAAGAATCTGGTTGCAGCAAAAGAAGATAACACAGGCTCTGTATTAGCAGGTAACCTCATTATATAATTGTCTGGCTAAAACAATGACCACCCTTGGTGCAAACACACACTGCAAATGCACCACTGTAGTGCAAAATGGTGCCAAAACCACATGAAAACAAGTACATTTTGTCAGTAGCATCACCCCAGTCACACTGTCTGCAGCAAAAAACTTCCAGAACATGATCTGCTATTTAATAACTTCATGCTAATCAATTCACAGCCTCTGAAAGCAACAAACAACCCTTGCAATTAACTGATGGTATAAACTAAGCTGTTTAAGCTTGCATACACCAAATCTCTTGTCATTTCCACCTCATATTATTAGAGTTGAGTGGTGCTTTGGACTCTCTTTTTAAATGCAATGAGATCATCATCTCGTCATTCTTTTGGAGTTACTAAAAAGTTACCTAACAGTGCAGGGAAATACAATTTTAGTTGAGAAACCTTAGAGACCAAGGACGTCTGACTTCAATGACTGCATGAGGAGGTTTTCCTCAAAATCATTAAGAGATCTTCTTCTACATGTAATCTGATCACTTAAAAATAAATCAAAGTAGTAAGAAGAGTGGAGAACATAATCCTGTTTCTAAAATTTGGTTACTCTCACATTAACTATAGCTCTAACAATTATTTGAACAATGTCAATGCTATGAACAAGGCTACAGCATTGCTAGGAAATTGTGTGCTGGGAAGCATATATAGTTTTATAAAAATGCTGTAGAAAATGTCTTAAACTAAAGTAACAATGCACCCAGGCACACAAGTTTAGCTATGGAGCTAAAGGTGTATTCCCTATGAGAGCACAGAGTTCTCACTTGAGAAAGACCCCAGTACGGAGTGCAGTAGGTCTACACCTAAAGAATGTATTTTTTATTAACTGAAAATATTTTGCTTCCCATGAAATACTTTTTACTGTAAGATACTGAAAAATGACTTGCCTATCTACATCTAAATTAGCCTTACTGTAACATACTGGCAAAAATGACTACTGACATATTTCACATTGCAATGGCTAATAAAGCAGGTTTCATTCTTACCAGCTCTCCTCCACAAACAAATATTTACTTATAAGTATGTTTTGTAGTGGAAGAAACACCCTTCACTACTGCTTCATCTGACTCAACCTCAACTTCTTAGTAATAATTTTCTTTACATTTTAAGAAATTTATGCACATCAAATAAAATGATTCTCTATTACATGAAAAATTAAAGGAGAATGAAAAAGAAAATTGAGTTTTAATTAGAAAACAGTTTACAGATGAATAATTTAAAAAAAATGGTTAAATTACTTCAGTTTTTCTAATTACAATTATTTCTGTTCTTTCAAATCAGTTATTAATTAAAATATTTATGTAACCATTTCCTTCTAAATTAAGTGCCTTTTCTTCTTTTTCCCAATTAAGTCTGATAATTTCTCATTCTGCTAATAGAAATACAATTTTCATTAAACTCTTTCACCCCACTCCCCCCAAGAAGGGGGAGAGTGGATGGGGGAGGTGGGAGGGACAGTAATGAATGTGGTGTTCATTGTGGCACAATAAACATTTTCACATTGCTACAGGCAAGACAGAAAGGGCTCAAGTGTTAGAATTGTCAAGGTCAGGCATAAGAAAACCTGGGAAAAGTTTGAAATTCCACAGCAATTTTTGACAATTTTTTTGGTACAGTGAGATTTATTTTTTTTCCTTTTTAAAGAGCTATTTTAATGCATGAACCAACCCTCAGTTTCCAGTCAGGAGACCTACTGAACTTTGTTAAAAACAAATGTGAGACATGCTGCAGAGGAAATAATTAATAGGAAATCAGAGCATGCAATCCTCAGGTCAGAAAACACTGATGTTTTCAACTCCACTACTGTGAGAGAAGTAGAGCATCACCTGACAGAAACCAGGGACTTCATTTAGGGGTAGGGGGAAGAAAAGGAAGTAGTTACATGGCATCTTGCTACACCTTCCCCCCACCAGGCCCTTGTGTCTAATGTTTGTAGTTTCATGTGCTTACAAACAATGGCACTGCCTACTATGCCTTTCTGTAACACCCTTACTTTTACTTCCAGGGTTCAAATGATACATGTATTTTCTTGCTATATTTTCCTATGAAGGCAGGCTGAGAGAGTTGATATTTTTCAGCCTGGAGAAGAGGAGGCTCTGGAGAGATCTCATAGCACCTTGCAGTACCTAAAGGGGGCCCACAAGAAGGCTGGAGAAGAACCTTTCACAAGGGTGTGGAGTGACAGGACAAGAGGGAATGGCTTTAAACTGAGAAAGCAGATTTAGATTAGATATTAGAAGAAATTCTTTAGTCAGGGTGGCAAGACACGGGTTTAGAGCAGTGTTTGCTTGTTTCTGCACTAAAACATAGCACAGGGTATATGCACAAGTCTACTTAACAAAACCAGGGAGCTCTCAGACACGTTCCACTGGTGAAGATCGATGCTACAGAAATCAGCCAGCACAAAGAACAGAAAAAAAGCCACAGTAAGAACAATTCTCAAAAGCTCTGTCCTAAATAATAGAATAAGATTACTTTGTTTTTATACAAAAGCAGTAAGGATACCATTTGTTCATACCTGTTACAGCGAGAAGGGCACCAAAGATTTTAATCAAAGCCAGAACAAAGGATATGCCAAAATACCCAGTCAGGGAGAAAAGGAATGCATAACCGTAAGTCTGAACTAGATGCTGCAACAATGAAAAAAGCTGGTTAGGAAAATGTAAAACAAACCCCGAGGTATTGCAAAATGACATAAAACTACAGACTTTAATCAACTGCTTGAGCAATAATAAGCTGTTTAACAATGCATTCATGCAAAAATCCTTATTTAATTTTAGTTAAATAATGGAAAAATAATAATGAAATTATAAGCTCATAAGTCTGGTCCTGTGATTTTGTTGCTTTTTAAAACATTACCCTATCTTACACATCAAAGACTGGAAAAACTTCCTTAATGTATGAATTATACAAATTAACCAGTTTACATGATGAAAATAGAACTTTAGAGAGAGAACTGGTGAGATTTTCTAAAACTATAGAGAGCAAGGTTTTCCAATGAGGCTCTTCATAAAAAAAAGAGAAATCTTTACACCTACCTTTGAGCAAAATGTTACTGCAGGGCTTAATCCACTAGTGCATGTTAATCCAAATAAAATATACACAAAACCTATTGAATAGGAATACAAAACCTAGAATAATACAAGAGAAAATAATTACCAGGTGATACAATACAAAAGCATGAAATTAAATGCTTTCAAATGCTTGGTCCTACTAATATGTTCAGCTTCTCAGAGCTGAATTTGCAGCCTTTGAAGATATTTTTACTAGGATTTCTACAATAGTTGATGTACAGTGGAAAGTCAAGAGTAAATGTTAGACACATTCCTCCTACCCAAAACAACATAAAAAAGTTTGGAAAGCCAGTCAGTTAATAATGTCCTGAGGTCAGTGTCAACTGTACCAAATCCTCAAAGTTCACGATTTCACAGCCCAAATAAAACTTCACACAACCACGTAGTTTAATAGCCTGAATAACATGTTAAACTTATATCCTTTTCCACTACTTATCCTGCACAGTAAAGATCCATATTACCTTAAACGTGCAAAGGGTACCACAGAATCACCATGAACTGCCAGAAGTGTCACAGAAGTTTCATCTCTGTCTCTTCAGTTCACATACATGGCACACATGCATCATGGTTACTGGATACAAGATTTTGAACTGTGATCAGCTCTGAGCTAGTTCATTACTCAGAACACCCAGCAAATGAGTGAGCTCTTTATTTTGTCTGCACTCTTATTTAATTCACAGTTTCACAGAGCAATAAAAGAGGCTTCATCCTATCCTTTGCCACAGTAAGTGAACATCAATACATCCTCCCATGCTGCAGGAAGCATTCAGCTGTTTGGACAACATTTAGTAGCCTTTCCTTGTGAAAAAGTTAGACACTGAACAGAACTATTCTACACAATACTGGCTAGAACATGCTGATCATGCTTTCAAACCTCATTTTCAACAACAGGACTACTTCTTTTGACATAGGTTTAATCAATTATTTTCCTGTTACAATCTCTCAATTATTTGGAAAAATAAATCTATTAGTAACTGCTAGCAATGCCATGAGACAAGAGAACACTTATTACTGCTTTACAGTAAAGGAGGATCAAAGAGCAGACCTGCTTTCAAACTCTTAAAAACCAATGACCTGACCTTCGAGCTTTTATTTGACACTTTTTATACAGACACAAATCAGTCCCTAGTTCTTCACTTGCCTCTGCATCCAGCTTTTCTCCCAGACTACCATAAGGTTTCATTTTCACAATCAGGAACGAGTATCACAATGCTATTTCCTTGTTAGACAGTGTGATGTAAGTCACTTCCACAGAATGAGACACAAGGCAAAAATCAGGTATAACCTTCCAGAGCAGTGATTACTATTTCAGTAATTTTCTCTTTTCCTAATTGCTTAAATCCAGGGAAATTTCCAAATTTGACAATAAAACAGATATCTTGTCCATGACAGGTGCCTTTACTGTTCAATTTTATTTCCAGATGACTGTCCATTAAACATGATCCCTGATTCAGATGTTGCTTTCACCCACAGTCTCACGCATAGAAAATGATTTCTAAAGTTATGCTTGTACTTCTGCACTGAATTCTCTGAACAAAACCCTGGAGTGTAATCTCTAAGACTCAAACAAACAAAACTTCTATATCCTTAATCATTACCCTCATCCTCTACAAGTAGTATGAGTACACAATATGAGGACCAACAGTTGTCAGACTGATGCAGAATAAAAGCAAAGTCAACAGTGAATACTATGAAAAAGCACAAAAATAAAAACAAGAATAGAGTGACACTTTCAGGTATATTTTCTTCCACTTTCCAGACACTTGTAGCTCAAACTTCTTGAGCCATCCTAAATCACTGTCAGTCTTAAATGAAGATTCCTTTTATCTAACTTCTCCATTTATGAAGCTATGCTCATGATGAGAAACTAGACTTTCTAGTTAAATGTCAAATCATGTGCAAAATATGGAAAATGAACTTCAGTAATTTTTAACTTGTGGCATATTCAAATCATGCCTGTTATAATAAAATGTTTACCTATATTTACTCGACTTCAGAGAAAAATAAGCCAAACTCAAACATAAGTTTTGTCTAAAAAGAAAAAAAACCTCAAATCACAAGAACAGATAATCCACATTCCCAGTAAGTATATAAAAAATGCTGAGCAAGACTTTTGCAAAATTATGTATTTCCCTGAGTCAGGATAACACATTCACCTACTCTGAAAGTTACAGTTTTACAGATTTCAAAAGACTGAAAACAGCTGCCTCCCAAGTGCTAGCACACTCTAGAACTGCAGTCCAGCAAGTGAGAAAAGCAACGTGTTCCACGTAACACATGCTCAACTACACCAAAAGAACAGTGTATATTTTCATAGAGGATTAAGCACATGATCATACAGAAAATACTCTGCTGATTTCAGGCCTGCAGGGTAGACAAAAGAACTGAAATGAGTGTTTCTGTAGCTGCAATATACATTAGAAGTTGCACACAGAAAGCAGCACCCTTAAAAGGTTAAAAAAAACCAAAACAAAACAAACCAGCAAAAGTCCCCAAAGAAACAAGCAGAAAACCCCAAGAATAGTACAGCAAGAGCTTTTCTTTCCATGAGCAAGAGAAAAGCATGTTAAGTTTCTTATTTTGTCACTGTAGGCCTTGTCTATGATAGATTATATTCTTTTAAAATTGCAAATCTGGTATTTACCATTTCTGAATTAGAACCATTGTGCAACTTCATAGCTTTTTCCTGTACATTTCCTATAACTGCATCTGCGCAGAGGGCAAGGGATATTAGGACCACACCTAATATAAGAAAACAAACAAACAAAAACCTGTTGAGAATATTTATCAGCAGAGTAGTGGCAAAAACCACTCCGTACTTATCTTGAAAAAAAAAGTAAATCTCAGGAACAGAAAGATAATAATATCCCCCCCTCTATAACATATTCTAAATGTCAGCAAAAATATTTCATGACACCAGTACAAAGCAGTGACCACCTCCACTCCCTCCACCAGTTAACTCCTGAGCCCTGCATGTGTCTAAGCTTAATGGGAACATCTGGACACTGCTATAAAGAAGCCAGCTGTAGTTTTTGTAGTAACAAGAGTGAAAGAGCATCAGTTGCATTTAGTTATGCATTTTTAATGAAAATGTACAACCAGAGAACAGACTCATTTTGAGTAGTTAATCCCGTATTACTTTTTTTCCTGACAAGGGCAAGTAGAAACTTTAGACATAATGGTAAAACTAATGCAAGAGGATTCACACAGGAAATATTTAATTACTGAAACATTAATTTAAAAAAAACCCCTACTCTTCAGGTACAAACCCCATGGTTTTAGGTTGCCATATACGCTCACAACAAAGTCAATCATGTAATCAGCTTTCCAGCAACAAAAATTAATAACTTTATCCATGGCAGTCACAAGTCATTTCCCAAACTCCAAACTCTGAGTCTTTCATGACTGTTGTATTTTAATGGTGCACACAGGTTGAAATACCACTTTTCCTAAGTACAGAACACTACAGCAGATCATCAAAATCATGTTTACTGTCTGCTCTAGTCTTGGTTCCTTGAAAGATCATGTCAGGCAAGAATCAGGAGTGGAAGACCACAAACAAGCAGTTTTTTATTTTCTCAATATTGCATTCTTACAATCAGAGGTCTAAAAATAGGCATTCTGATGGATCAGATGAAGTATAAGCTTGTGACAGATAAAAAAAACCCCAACATCCCAGTTCCTAGGATTTTCAGAACTGGAAGATTTAACATTTTCAAGACAGGTGAAGTTTCAGGGGGCATTTCCTTGGCAAACTTCTGAATGTATGGGAACTTAAATCCAGAATTTTCAGTTTGGGAACCATTTTCTTCCCATGCTAGACTTTCTGGGCCTCTTCATTCAGAGTTATCACGCATTGGAAAAGGTATGACTCAATGGAAAACCCATGATAACATGATGTCAATACTGTATGGAAAGCATGAGTAAAAATAATTGGGAAACCTGGTCCTAAATGACTTCTGAAAGAAATTCGCATGGAAACAGTTCTAAATAAATCATTGGAACAAACTGAGGAATGCAATTATCCCTTGCTGTTTGAGAAAGATATTCAGCAAAGTTTTTAAAATCAAGCAGGTTATAATCTTTGCTTTGCTTCTGATTTTAGACAGTATAAAAAACTTAGAATGTGGCCACTCCACCTAAAAACTACTGCAAAATTGAGCAAGATCATGAGTTAATATAAGGTGAATGAAAAAAAGACTTAAAATTTGAACTAGAAATGACAACTAATCATTTGAAGTTTTAAAATGGTCCAGCTGAATTTTATCATATTTATTAGGGTAAGTATTTCTTGAGAATGTGCATGAGACATTTCAACCAAAATGGTGGAATTTCCAGAAATGTTAGGAACCTTAAAATCTACACTTAGAATAAAGGTCTCTTCTGCCACAGATAAAGAGTTCTGCAAGTGCACAGTTACAATGAAACTTGTATTTTCTGTACCATACCCAAAGGCACTCCACCAAGAACTCACAGAACTGTCACATAATGCTTATTGTAGGAAAAAAAACACAAGCATTTTCTTAAACTCTAAACTATATCTTTACCTGTCAAGTTGAAGTTTGGTGCAACTGTGCTGTCAGCTAAAGTAAACCATATTAATCCAAGACTCATACACAGGGCAGCAGACACATCCACAATGTTATAACGTTTTCCTACAAAGGCAATACAAACAGTTAGTTAGCACTCTCAGAATTTCATGTTTATTCTGTTTAACAGACTAGAAGGCACAGGAAACACTGGTTTTACCTAAACAGAGGACTTAATGCTCTGGTCTTTGGTGTCTGGACTTAGTTTCTTCTACAAAAGCAGTTCCTATCACTGAGGAGGATCCTAGCAGGTAATATCTGACCCTTGTGGTCAGTTTTGATTTGATTGCTAATGACATAAAGCACATCCTCCCTGACAAAGCATTCTCTTAGCAATTTCAGGGCAGCTTAGATGTTTTCTTAATACTTTTCCAAGATATTTCAGCTGCCTTTACTGATCAGAAAGATGTCGATTCCAAACACTAACAGAGGACTATGGTACTTCTAGAACCCTACACTGTCTTTAATTTGGGAGAGACAGGATGTGGAAGGGGATGGAAAAGGAGAGTAAGGAAATGAAAAGGCAGGAGTTCGTATGTTTTGTTTTGTTTTGTGTAGTTTGTTTTGTTAGTATAGTTTGTTTTGTTAGTATAATTTGTTTTGTTAGTATTTTTTGTTTTGTATTCCTTTCCCAGAAGCTGTACTTTCAGTGTGACCTTCCAGGGGAACTTTTTNACAGCTTCTGAGAATACAATGCTACTACAACACCACACAAAGTTCCAAAAAGCTTTAAGGGAATACCAGTCATTTGGCATTAAAATGACACAAAATTACTCCTAGTAAAAGGTAAATACTGTGTGTGCATGTGCATATGTAAAGTTGTAACCTCCTTTGAAATTCAGCTTTTTATTGCAACCAATAGGCCAGAATTAACTACAGAAACAGATACAGAGCATTCTAGACTTCTTTCCATAATACTTGTCCATGAGGAGCCTTATTGACTGAATCTTTGTGTACTGAACAAACTTTTATAATATACTTAAGTCTTCTAAACTCAGAAATACTGAAGTATATTTATTCACATAACTATAACCTTGACCTGTTTTTCTGCAGATCCCTCTTTCTCTTCTTGGAATATGAACTATGACTTTAGGACTAGCCAAAGACTATAAAATCAGGTGTATTTTTGATTAAACATTCAATCAAAATTTAGAAATTTATTTTTTTAGGAATTTAGGAATTAAGATTTGCAAACATGAAGAGTAGGGGATTTCTTCACAAATCATGGTTGGATTCTTTTTCCATTTCAGGTTTTCCATTTCAGTATTGAAACTGTTTCATATATGATGTAATTTGGTTTATAAAACAAACTTACATTTCTTAAAAATTAAGAAACCTTGTGTGAAAATGAAGCTTTGCAAGTGACCTGTGGAACAGTTTTCCCCACATTTTCTGTTCATTTAATTACATTTTCTGAGAAGATGCTTCAAAAATTCTCCTTTTTCCTCCCATAGGAAAAATGCTACCAGTGGAATTTAACAAAGTACAGGACTCGATATATGACTGCCTCCCAAAGAAACAATTAAAAAATTCATCTAAAAGCAAGACTAACACTTACCTTGTATAAAAACCCCGCCAATCATAACTGGAATCAGCTTACAGCACTTGAAGATGACTTGAGTGGGGTAATTCAGATATCCTAAAGAGGTATTTGACAAGCCCATCGTTCCCACTGTCAAAAATGCTATTATCATGTAGGTTTTGCCAGGAATTCTACAAAATACAGACATAAGAACCTTAGTATTGCAGACTCATCTAGAGGAGATTTAACTTGGAGAATTCAGATTACAGAAATGTGTTTGTAATACAATTTCAACATCTTTCTCACTGAATTTCAATCCATAACAGAAATTTCAAAATGCACATAAATGTCTGGTTTCATATTTAATTTCTTGCAATTACTGTGAATAAACAGCACTCAAACACAAGACAATAAAAACTTTGAGGTTCATGAAGTATTCCAGCAGTAATTCTTTAACCTCCTCTGGAGAAGGTATATTATTTACACATGAATCAAGACAAAGGTTCAGGTTATTTGTCAAGGAGATTGGTATGCCAAGATATCCTGAATCTTAGTCCTGTCACAGGTGACTGTGCTCATTTTTTTTGGTGATGTTTTCACATGAACTTTGACACTTTTAAAATGAAGAAAGTTGAAAAAAGTACCACTGTTTTATGAAACTCAACAAAAGTAAGAGAGCAGTGATTCAGACACCGTGAATGGAGGGGCTCGTTGAACATTTTCAGATGTTTTGTTCACAACTTTATGAAATGATCACCTGACAACAGGTGATGCAGCAGTAACTTTTAGCAATCACTGTGCTCAGTTTGTGATTTTTTACAGTTACTGTGCATATGTTCAGCTATTTTTTATGCATACTCAGAGCCACATTAAGCAACACAAAGAGCTGTGTTGCTGTAATCCTGCCGTATCCATAACTCATTATGTCATGCAGACATACTGAGGCATGCAAGAAAAATGTAAAATTTAACAGATCTCTGCATGTCTACAAGAAGATGCCTAGGTGATAGAAAATAAAATGTAAAACATATTTAAGATCTACATTTCCAACAGAACTCTGTGAGCATTATCAATTATTTGGTAATAAAAATTTTAAATAGTAGTAACAGAACTCCCAAAAGGGAACTATGCAATATTATCTCATGCATTTCAAAAAATCAAGTAACTTGAAATAAAGGCTGTCAGTGTTTAAAATAAAAGGAGTAGTTTATCAAAGTTATATTGTTTGGATATAAAAGAATTCTATAACCTAAAAGTAGTGTATGCAAAATTATCTAAAGTTGACTATATGTAAGAAAAACTAATTATGCTCAATTAGGTTATAGGGCAATTTTAAAATTCATGTATACCATGACAGCCTCTGTTCAAGCTTCCAGGGCATCTCAATATACAGTTTGCAGAGGCTGTAGTTGGGTAGGAAGCCACAGAATGGCCATACTGAGTCAGAACAACCTGTCCTATACCCACAGGATTCAAGACAACAAAAATCTCCTTGGTCAGCTGCAGTGAAAACACAGAACAGCTTCGTGGCAGGGCATTATGAGTGTTACCTTAACAACAAACACAAACTCTCAGCATACCCTTTGAAGCAAACCTACCCAGCCACATGGTAAACAGACAGCAGAGCTCTGACACTCCCCAAGATGCTCAGCATGCTGGAGGAACCTTTTGGTGAGGAGGTGCCAATACTTGAGGAAAATATATTCAATGACAGATGGCTTCGAGTGCACTGGCTCTATTCTAGATGTGATGATCCCAAGCAACACATGCATGAGTCAGTCTCTAACAACTACCTTAAGGATACAATATGTTCTGTAAGGGGGACAAAGTGACAACAGAGTCAACAAAACTACTTACAGGTCTGAAATCTAAGTGGGTGCTTATAAAACATTTTCTAATATCATTCAGCAAATTCACTTTAACTACAGAACTGCTTCCAATGCCTCCCAGGACTCACATTCAAACAACAGAAGTTAAATTTGCCATAAATATCAAATGACTTTAACTTGATGGACAGTGGGTAAAATGCTTGAAAAAACACATACCTTCTCCTTTTGTCCTGAATCAACTGCAATTCTATTAGTCCAAAAATGGAATAAAATCCAAATTGCACTAAAGTGAGGTACCAACCAAAAGGTTTAAAACCTTCCACTGAAAATATCAATTCCTATAAAAACAAAAACCCACCATAGTCATGTACATACACCAAAATATTAAATCAACAAATAATAAAAAGATCAAAAAATCAACAGATCTTCTTCCTTCATGTACATGCAAATCCAGCCTTTGCAGTGGCTGGTTATTAACTAGAATTTACCTGCCATAGATAACTTGCAAAGTATTGAAAAAGTTTAGATTTCCAAAATGCAAGAAAACTTACACTGAAATTCATGTATCAATTCATCAGGGGAATACATTTAATCCATTAATATTTATATCAAATTATAGATGGCTTCCTGCTCATTTACATCAGTAGAAGTTTTTATTTGTTTTTATTCAGAATGCATAAGTACCTTATGATAAATTAAATACAAACTTTCTCTAACATACTGATGTAATTTTCAGCTCCTAGGAATGCACACCTAATATTTTGAGTGCCTACACTAAATATCACTTGTGAGTTTATAAATTTGCAGGCTGTGGGAACATTTTAAACCCGAGCAATTTGATACAGAAAAACACATGCAGTGCACAAAGATTTCTGTAGATGTGTCAGTTACAGAAACAAAAGGCTACCTAATATTTTCCTTTTTGAGCTTCTGTTTTCAATTACTGAGAACACTGACTAACTCTTTCAAAGTAACTTTATATTGACAAACTTTTAATCTGTTTTTGCAAACTGCATTGGAAACATGGCGATTTTTAATTACCAACTTTTTAAACCACTGCTTTTTTTGAGAACACTCAATGAACTTAAAAATAACCAAAAAAGGGAAACAGAAATGTAGCGGTTCCAGATAAAAGAGAAAAGGTTCACAGAAAGATAAATGTTTAATTAAAATGGCATAAACATCATGCTTCTGCTTAAGAACCAGAGTACATTTCAGCTCTGTCCTGAGAGCAGAGACAAAAAGAAGACAACTATAACCCTACAGCACTCACAGAACTTAAGAGACCTCTAAAGGTTTCAACACCAATGATGACTTAAGTGTATCTTGCACACAGGAGTAAAAGATCAAGTTATGAAAGTCCAAGTGATTTAAACCTCGGAGGCACATCAACTAGAATAGAAACTCACATTACACAATTACCTGATGCTCGTGAATACTGAAAGCTTGATTTTGAAATAAATATCTGGTTTAAACATTTGTACATATTAAAATACTTACTATATAACCATGGTATTGAAAAAGAAAAGGGGTAGGAGGAATTAGGGTCTAAGACACAAGTTCATAGCATTTACCTGTAAATATCCATAGATCAGATAAAACATAAAAACTCCAGAAACACAGATGAAAAATTGAGCAGGTTTGCTGAATTTGCTGAGATTCATGCCAAGAACTACAACATCATCTACTGATTTGATATGAGGAGACATAGTTTGAGATTTGGAAGGTACGCTGATGGAAATGTATTTTCTTGATGAAGTGAATTTCAGATCCATGGTTCCTGGGTCGCTGCATTCGGTGCTGTTGTTATCTTCTTTCTGCTTTTCTCTTTCTGTGCGTCCTCTGTCCGAAAGCTGAAAGAAAAGCTAAAGTCAGATAAGTCATAACATACAGCCCTTCAGCAACAGTAAATCAATGTGACATTTATAGGGTAAATATAAAGGTTTCGGAGTTTTGCTGGATTGTTTCTGTTCACAAATTTTATTTCTCTTTCCTGATGTCCGAAGTTAACATCAGTTAACTTCGTTAACACCGACGGCCAACAACACTTTATGACAGCACTTTTGCTTCATGAAGGAAGCAGTATTCCTGCACTCTCCAAAGCAAACAAACCAACCAACCCACCCACCCCAACACATCAGCAGCAGAAAGCCAGTTTCAGTTTCACAGTAGCTTTAAACAGTCCTTTTATGCCAGTACTCACAGGAGTGACTGCCTGGGAGAGAAGTGATCCCCAAGACCCACTCACAGTGAAAGAACTGGTTTGAAGCACTGTGGGTCTGTCTACTTTGCTTCATTTTTACAGCAAAACATACCAGACTGGTCCTCTACATGGGAAGCCTGATAAAAATCACAGTTTTGAGCCTATGACTCATTAAAAGTGTTGAAGAAGTTAGCCCTCATAGTCACGTTTATTCACTATTTCTCACACGCTTCTGCAGAAAAGAACGTGGAGATGAAAACAAGCAGATTGAGAAGCCAGTCTCAGAAATTTGACTGTTTATTTGATGAGGTCTATGGTATGGCAATCCCTGTAATATTTATCACATGCAGCTCTTCCCACATGTAACAGAAAACATGAATGAATGAAGCCTGGACAAGGAATTTAGCACCTTAGTAGACTGAGATGTAAATAATTCTGTTCTCCAGCTCAGTAGACAGTATGATGTTTGAGGCTTTTTTTTTTCTTTTCACTCTTAAGGTAAACACAATTGTCCCAAGACTTTTAAGTGTGGGTCAGTACCTAGTTCAGTGACCAGTCAGTAATTAAACTGTGTTTGTCTCAACTATTGAATGGTTTGTTTCCTTCAGCTCACGAAAAAGTCTCATCACACATGTATAAAAATGCTTTTCCCATTGTTTTTAAATGGAAAATGTGCTAGATCATGCAATAAATGTAGTCTGCAGGAACACTGGCAACTTATTACACAATATATTATACAAGAAATTACAAGTCCAGCTGAAGAATAAAGGATTAGTAAAAAGCTTGCAATGTGCTTATGTTTCCTTTTTTCATACAACCTACTAGGAGGCTGAAACAAGACTCCTAGAGTTCTGACAGAATAGCTTGGGGAGTATAACAGGAGTTCAGGGACCATAACAATTATTTGTGCTTAAATTCATAGCTGTTCAGCTGAAGATCAAAAGTGAGAGGTAGAAAGTTTACCCTTTTGGATTGTTGGATAATCCCAAAATGAGACAGCCATAACAAACAAACAATAGCAAAAAAACCCCACACTGGAAGGCATTTAAATAGACTATTTTTAGCAAAAACAGAATTTGAGGCATGTCAGGCAATGAGGCACGAATGAGCCTTCACCTACTATATCAGAGCGTTCTGATCACCCTCAAAGACAGACAGAAAGAACAACCGCAAAAATAAGTTACCAGGATGGAAGAACTGAATGTCTTAGGAACTGAAATAGGATGAAAGTGTTACTTGTCCAGCCTAGCAAAACCCTGATGAAGAGAAAATAGACTTCCTTTCAATAAAAGTATTAAGGGATTATAACGAAGGAGAAACAATAATTCTAATTTTAAGGACAGGAAGAATGAGAGCAAGTGGGCATAGGGTGATGATGAACAAACTTACTCAAAACTACCTCTCCATCTGTGGACTCTCTGTATTCTAGAGCAGCCTAAAAATGAAAGAAGGAACAATGAACTGTTAAGGTGAAGCTCATGAAATCAAGTCTGCACAACTGTTGAGACTGGGCACTGAACACAGGATGTGAATTATGACTTTCCCCGAAAGAACTGCATGCAAAGTTAGGACTTCCAAGTTGAGGCCCAAAGAGCAAACCACCATGAAGGAAAATTAACCATAGTTAAAAACCCATCCCCTGGTGGCATCTCAGCTCAACTTGTATTTGTTGATGTCTGTTCAGATCTTTCTTGTCCAGTGTACACATCCTCTTGGCAGGCACATGGCAGTTGTTAATGTCACACTTTTGCAGCAAGAACAAGAGCTGCAGAAGTCATGTGAGTTTCATTTTTCACCTAAGCTGAAGCAGAGCATGATATGTGCCAGGAGAAGACAAAGCCACGTACTGCCATGGGTGCTTCATGAGTCCAAAAATCGAGTGAATGGCATAATGCATATATTATGCCTACACTTTTCACTCTGGCTAATAATTTAGGTATTATTTGTGTTACCCGTGTTAGCATCAGAAGAAGCAGAGGAAAGAAGAATGAATAACAAGTTTATTGTGTCTGGCTGAGACGGAGTTAATTTTCCTCAGAGCAGCTCGTGTGGTGCTGTGTTTCAGATCTGTGACCAAACTGATGCTGATAACACATAAATGTTTTGGCGAGCAGGGTGGGAGAGGGCACAACCAGACAGGTGACCTGAACTAACCAGAAGTATTCCATGCTGTAAATCCTCATGCCCAGCAATAAAAAAGTGAAAGGAGAGGGCTCAGGGAGGTTAGCCAGCTTCAGCTCAGGAACTGAATGGGTATTGATCTACCCGTGGGAGAAGTGATTGCCTTTACATCACCTGTTCTGTGTGTCTTTTCCCATTTTTTTCTCCACTTCTTACACGATTTTTATGTCAACCCATACATTTTCTTTTTTACTCTTCCTTTCCTCTTCCCCCATTCCTTTGGGGTAGCACTGAGTGAGCAAGTGGCTGTGCAGTGCTTAGCTGCCTACTGGCATTAAACCACACAATTAACACAACCGCTTCAATTTTCAACTATTTATATTCAACACACTTCCTCAGGAACACCATCAGATTTTACAATCTGTCCATTTACCTTCCCGCAGATTACTGACTCTACCATCAAAGCAGTAAGAAACGACACTGATGGCTCCAGTCACGCCCACGGCCATCCATAAAACAAGGATACACAGTAATTGTTTTTCTCTCGGTCATTCAAGAAACATTTCGAGGAACATTATTTAACAGCTGGAGAAAGTGTAAGTGTATGTCTTCACTTGAAACACCCTCCAAGTAATTCGCTTATCAACAGTGACAGAACTCTCCTGAAGTTCACTGTAACTTCTCAAACTGTTAGGAGTATGAACAACGTCATTCATCCTCTCACAGAAATCCCTCCACCAACTAATCCCCCTCTCGAGCGAACACGCAACAAAAACCCGTGTTACGGAGAGTCAAGCGGCTTAAGAGCCGTCCTGATGGGTGTAAAACACCAAAACTTCCTCCTTTTCGCTTTCCTCCCGCGTGTGAAGCTGCGAACAACACATTCCCTGCATCAGTGACTTTGTTTCTCCCCCCTCGCTAAAGAAACTCCCCTGCAGAGCAATTATTACCACGAGAAAGAAACAGGCGAAAAGCCAACTTTTGCCAAACATGGAAAATAATAATAATAAAAAAACCCAACATTATGGAACGACTGGGGCTCTTTTTGGTTTTTCTCTTTCCACCTTCAGTGAGAACCCAGTTTTTGGCCGAACCCCGCACCCGAGTGCTCCCAGAGGAAGGGCTGGGCTGTGCCACGCAAGGCGAGCTCCCCCCGCGCCTTGGCCACGGCCCGGCTCCTCTGGACACACCGGGAATTCTCTGCGGCAGCCCCGGGGCTGCTCCCGGTGGGAAAGCGGCACCTCTGAGGGCACCCCAGCGGACACCCTGCCCCGGGGATGAGTCAGGAGCATCCCTGGGGCCGCCATTCCCGCCGGGAATGGGGCCGGCCAATCCNTCCCCATTCCCGATTCCAAATCCCGGCTCCCCAATCCCGGCTCCCCATTCCCGGCCCCCTAATCCCGTATATCCCAGAGTATTTAGGGCTGGGCGGGCCCTCTGGAGATGTCCCAGCCCAAGCCCCCCCACCCAGAGCGGGTGGCACAGGGATGTGCCCGGGTGGGTTTGGGATGTCTGCGGAGAGGGAGACTCCATGGACAGCTCCTCGCCATAAAGAAGTTGTTCCTCGTGCTGAGGTGGAGCTTCCGGTGTTTTATTTTCTGGCCATGNAGGGAGGGAGGCCCGGGGGGTGTGCGGGGGGAGGAGCAGCCCCACCCCGGCCCGTACCTGTCCGGAGGGCGCGCAGGGCCCCGCCGGGCCCGGCCTGGCTCCCCCGGCCGCCGCCAGCCCGGAAGTGCCCGCGGGAGCGCGCCGGGCGCGAGCGCCGAGCGCATCGAGAGAGAGAGAGAAAGAGAGAGAGCGCCGCCCGCTCGCTCG